>CAVLJG010000007.1:17473091-17656302 GCA_963669975.1 Acanthoscelides obtectus | reverse complement strand
AGGAAATCGAGGTCATCAAATTCATCAAAGTAATTCGGCCGATTATTTTTGGCCTTCTCGCGTCTTCGTCACTGCTATACGCATTCACGTCGTAATCCATAAACATGTTTATAGCTTAAATTAATCGATAGATTGATATGGACTTGCTGTGATTTTTTGAATAAACGTCAAAGTTTATGTCAAAAACCGTCAGGTATTGCTATTTAACTACAGCCTTTCTAGTTAACTCATAGATGGTCCTCTGGTTAAAGTTAACTTCCGTTTTACTACGAGTATAAGCATGATATTGAAAAACGCTTTTTCATAAATAACTATAAGTTAAGACCAAGGTCGTAGTTAACCTGCGATTGGAAAACCGGGCCTTAGAGGAGTAATGATGTTTAATCAATCTCTCCAATATCTTAGATATAACAGGAATCAACGTTATAGGTCTTAAGTTTGAGAGACTTTTTGGATTTTTACATTTAGGCAAGGGCTTGACGAGAGATAGTATCCAAGCATCCCCACATAGCAATTTCTAATCCGAGCTCAGGATTAAATCCCAACACTCCGGGTTTCCGTAATTCTTTTCGCTGAATGACCAAACAATCTCACCTTCGAAATAAACCCGGATCCTATCTGACTGACTGCTAGACCGTCCAGAAATGTTCAAACGCTCAATTGCTCTCAAATAATTCACTTCCCGTTAATTGCACCCTTTTATCAGGAGCCTTTTCCGTTTAGAGTTTCTTAAAAGACGGAATAAGGAGTCTTTCTCTCTACAGGCCTTTATACAGTTGTAATGGAATTCGGAAGAGACTGCCTGGAATTATTGGTGTCTTTCAGCGGCGCCTGGGGTCAACACATATATCGTGGAATGGTGTTTAACCGCTTGCGGCGAGAGGATAGGAGCGAAATCGGTCAGTTTGTTGGCTGTGATGGTGTTTGTAGACGTACAGCAGTGTTCAGTATATTGATTTGAAAAAACCTTAGTTTTTCTGGTATGCAGTCACAACGAAGTCTGAGACCGATTCGCGAGGCTATACTATAACTATCTAAAACTGTAATGACTCATCGATGTTCACGTGAACATCACTTAACTACCAGTAGACGGCTGTTCATAGGCGGGGTATGAATGTTTAACATGGGTGAACTAGATTTGTCACATGCTTAACAAAGAGTGGTTTGAAACATATTGTAAGTCAAAAATTTGGGAACTACCTTTATTCATCGTCGCTTCCACGTACATCTGACAGTAATAAACTGTCGCTATCGCTTTCCTCGTTGAAATTGTCTATAACTGGCTCTATGATGGTGTCGATGTGGTGGTCAAGCTGCCACATTTTTGTTTCTTCCTTCACAACATGACGGATAGCATTCTGCCAAGCTTCGGGCGTTACTAGCTGTATGGAAGTCTCAAGTAAAACCTTAACGTCTGGTAATTTGAAGGTTGTGTTATGGCGCGCCCAGATGAGCTCTATTGGGTTCAGTTCACAGTGGTAGGGCGGTAACCGCAGCACAGTGACACCACATTGACGGGCGATCTCATCAGTAACGTAACTAATGTTCGCAGGTTTGTGCTGTTTAATTTTTTCATACAATTCCGCTTTCACACATGAATCGTCAAACGGGATTCCTTTTTCGCGCAACCATTGCTGTATACCACTTTTTCGAGATCCCATAGTCGGTACACGTTCGGCTTGACGACTATGGTAGGAAGCAATATCCATGAAGATCACAGAGTTGGGCTCAACTCGTTGAAGTACGCCTTGAAAGCAGCTCTCGAAGCAGCTGGCATTCATTTCGACATGGTAATCACCTCCTTTCTTAGAGACGAAAATCAAGTTACACTCTTCTAAAAAGCCACTATCGCTACCAATATGAGTTACGATCAATCTTTGACCTTTCCCTGACGGTCCACGAAGACCTGTTGACAAACCTTCAATGCTGGCTTGTCGGTTACTCATTACGTTTTTGTCTATCCAGGTTTTTTTAACTGTGTGACCTGCATTTACCCATGTCTCGTCCAAATAATAGATTTTTCTGCTTTGTTGCCTATATTCAATCATTTCGCTTAGGTATTTTCGACCCCAGGCCTCTCTGTCAATACTGACTTCCGATTACGCGTTTCGTAACGAAAATTAATTTCGTGCAGGGATTTCCTCATTACCTCGACGCTCATTTGGGGTATAATTTCATTTTCCTTGATCGCTGCATGTGCAGCCTTGAGAGTTGATATCTCATTCCTAAAGAAGAATGAATGTACGGTTCGCCTTAACGCCATTTTGCTATCGTCATCCAATTTAACGGCCTTTCGTCCCTTCAAATTAAACTTTGGATCAGTAGTAGCTCCAGTTTTCTTCTTTTCATGCACCACCCTGCGAATGGTCCACTCTGGAACGCCTGTCATACTTTCACAACGCGCGAGTGCATCTCCCTGCGACATAGTTCTGTTCAGATAATTGAACACGTTGAGCACGATTTCTTTCGCGTCCCTGTTCAGTGCTTTACGAAGCCGTCTACTTGTTCCCTGGCTTTAAGTACTTCCACTCGTGCCATTTGTACTCTCCATGATTAAGTATAACCAATACAGTAACCACAGAAACCACAACTATAACAATCACACAACAATTCTTATAAAAACACACAATATGCGATCGCTCAACGAAACACGTTCCAATGCGTTGCCGACGCCTATGAGTCTGCCGGTCGAGGCGCGTCTTTGATTTCATTGGTTCTACCGGCGGAGAACAATCAGCCATTATTTCCATCTCTGTCTGTGCTGCTGACCACCGCAAAGCCACAGAAACGACATATGTCGTACGCTATACGGCTGTACTGGAAGGAAGCCGGGATCGAGCTCTCATCACGTGTTGATCACGCGTATGAGTCATTACAGTTTTAAATAGTTATAGTATATAGTGTCACAGTTACTGTCGGTTTGTCTTGACTCTTCAGTTGGGTCCGCCTCAAGGGTATTATACAGGGTGTTCATTAATGATATGTAGTTTGCTTTATAAACTATGGTTACAAAAACTGAGGGTATAGAAGTTTTAAGAAAAAAATGGAAATTAGTTAATATTTTCAGAACCGCTTTAGATATTTCACTGATACTTAGTAAGTAGTGAAAGTTGATGAAGTTGCATATTTTTCGATGCAAAAATAGTTTTTAGCTTTAACAGTGGCGTGCGTACGGGTATTGACTTTGACATTTTTTAAGAAAAAAACGGTACGCTAATGATTTTTTGCCAAATAAAAATAATCTTTGACTTCCCCCTTCAATTTAAAACAAATTATTTTTCTCGAATTGTTTTTCTTTTCGAGTAAAAAAATAAAAACCGTTTTATTGTCCGAGAAAATCGATGTATAATTGAAGAATGCAATTTAGCAATAAATATCTAGTTGCTTGGAATATGCCACATGCTTTTGACATCTGACAGGTCTCTGTTATTCAGATCTGTTCGCTGTGACATCTTTTTCATTATTTAGTTCTTACAATATTGTTATAATGGTGAATTATTCAAATGCAGAAATGGCGGAATTGCATTACGTATATGGGCTTGCCGACGGTAATGGTGAGCAAGCCACACGGATTTATCACCAGAGATATCCCGATCGTGCTTTGCCAGATAGTCGAAACTTTTCTAATATCGTCGTCTTGTTGAAACTGGTTCTGTCTGAAAAGGAACATCTGAAGGTAGACCTCTAAGTGTGGGAATACCTGAAATTGAGGAAGCAGTCCTGCACGAAGTCGAAGAACATCCTTCAACGAGTACGAGGACGATCGCTAGACACTTAAATATTTGCCATCAAATTGTTTGGAGAACTTTAGTGGATTTTTTGTTATACCCTTACCATATTTTGACAGTACAGGCGTTCCCATTGATTTTCCAAGGCGTGTGACCTTTTGTCAGTTGTATCTTTTTATTATTATATACAACGTTATTACAAAAGAATCATCGGGTATTAAAAATTGATATTTCAGAGAGTATTGCAAATATAATATCAAATGACATATCACTAGAAAAGGAAAATATTCGAACGCCGCTTTACCTGCCTAGGTAGCGCCACGAGCTCAGTACACAAAATGGCGACTATGCAGCAGAAAGCGTTTTGTGCGTACGCGCGATGTTTATCGGTTGTTACAGTGCATTCTGACGGCGGTATGGAACTGATTCTCCAGGTCATCAGAACATTCTACGATGGTATCGACAATTCAAGAAGACAGGTTCCATGAATAAACGCAAAAGTACCGGAAGACCACGGGTTCCTGACGAAATGGTGGACGCCGTTAGACACAGATTCACTAGCAGAGCAGGAAGTGAACTTGGTATTCCCCAGCCAACCGTATGGAAAATTTTGCGGAAACGATTGCGATTCAAACCGTACCGTCTACAGATGCTACAAAGCTTACGACCTGACGACCACGTAAAGCGACTTGATTTTTCTTCTAACATGCAGGAGGCAATGGAAGACGATGAATTTGCTAACTGTCTGGTATTCAGCGACGAAGCGACACTTCATTTAAGTGGAGGGGTGAACCTTCATAACATTCGGATATGGTGCACGGAAAATCCTCATATGATTGTGCAACATGAAAGGGATTCTCCAAAATTGAATGTCTTTTTTGCAATATCCAAAAATAAAGTGTACGGACCTTTTTTCTTTCACGAAAACACTGTGAACGGTTCATCCTACCTAGATATGTTGCATTTGTGGTTATTTCCGCAACTAACAGAAGATTCTAACAACTTCTCATTCCAACAAGATGGTGCGTCGGTATTTAAACGAGGCACTGCCTCACCGTTGGATTGGCCGAGGTACTGCACAAGATTTGATATTGTTCGCGTGGCCTCCTAGGTCTCCCGACCTTACACTATGCGATTTTTACCTTTGAGGTTACATTAAAGATATGGTTTACGTACCACCTCTGCCAACAACATTGGATCAATTCCGGGAACGCATGACTACTGTTATTGACAATATCGATCGAGACACATTGCAGCGTGTATGGACCGAACTGGACTATCGTTTGGACATATGTCGTGTGACGCAAGGAGCCCACATCGAACATTTGTAATAACATGCTTAAAATCTTGAATATTTTACCTTTCCAGTGGCATGTCACTTACTGTTATATCTGTAATACCTTCAGAAATATATATTTTTAAAACCCGATGATTCTTTTGTAACAACCCCGTATTACACAAGATCCGCAATTTGAATCAATGATTCTGTTCACGGACGAAGCTAGTTTTTCTCGAAATGCCATTCAGAATTTCCACAATAATCATTTGTGGGCAGAAGAAAATGCTGTAACCGAAACCCATTTCCAACATCAATTTTCGGTTAACGTATGGGCAGGAATCATCGACAACCACTTTATTGGCCCATTCTTCTTGCCGGGACGACTTGACGGACAGACTTACCTCAGTTTTCTTCAACAACAGTTGCCTTTGCTGCTTAATGATGTTCCGTTAGTAATAAGAAACAATATGTGGCACATGCATGATGGTGCACCAGCGCATTTCAATGTAGCGGTTCGTAATTATTCACTAACTGTTTATCCAAATCGTTGGATTGGTAGCGGTGGGTCCCAAGAATGGCCACCAAGGACCACAGACCACAACAGTTTAGATTTCTTTTTGTGGGGCTATCTTAAGCCACTAGTGCACACAAGTCCCATTAACACTGTAGAGCAATTAAGAGAACGAATAGTTGCAGCTTGTGATAGAATAAAAAACATGAGAAGGAGGGCGGAAGCATGCATACTAAGTGAACAAGTTTTGTAATCAGTTTGTTGGTTTTAATGTTACGTTTATGTTGTCAGTTGTTGTTGTTCATTTCCCCTACTGTCTTTAATTTTTCCAGTTAAATTAATAATTTTGCAAGTTAGACAATAGAACGGTTTTTATTTTTTTACTCAAAAATGGCGCATCGAAGGAAAACAGTTCAAGACAGATCATTTATTTTAAATTGAACAGGGAATTTAAAAACGATTTTTATTTGGCCAAAAACTATTGGCGTACCATTTTTTTCTTAAAAAATATTGAAGTCAATACGCGTACGCACGCCACTGTTGAACCTAAAAATTATTTTTGCAATGAAAAATATGCAGCTTTATCAACTTTCACTACGTACTATATATCAGTGAAATATCTGAATCGGTTCTGAAAATATTAATTAATTTCCATTTTTTTCCTAAAACTTCAACACCCCTTACAAAAACATTTTTGGACCATAGTTTACAAAGCAAACTATCGTTAATTTTTCATGTAGATTTACATCCTTAAATATTCGCATATCATTAAGGAACAGCCTGTATAAAAAACCTAGAAAATGTCAAAAAAAGAAAAACTACAAAATGTCAACTTGCAGACTAGATAGTGTTTGCTCGCTACGATCGCTGTTCGCTGACGTTTAGGCAACACGTACAGCTACAAAACGAATTCACAACAAGTGTATGGCACCTTGTGCTAAGTTAATATCTGGTAGAAAAACCTAGGTTATGTCACCAAAAACCTGCGAAATGTCACGGGTATTACGTATCTTAAAAAAAGGAATTTCGTCGTTTTTTTTTTGACGTTTGTGACAACGTAAATTTTTGTGCGAAATGTCAACTTAGTACAAGCTGTTGTATAAGGTTACATCGAAAGTTTTATCGATTACAATAGTTTCACTGCAAGTAAGCGTGGAAAGTATAAACTACATCTGAAGGTTTTGGATAATCGATTTGCCACAAGCCAACTTGCCAGCTTTAAATACTATTTCGGACGGAGGATACCAGTTTTTACAAGGCTTTCTAGTAATGTACTGCTGGTTTGTAAGAAAATATGACGGTCCTTAGCTATAGCAATAATGCCCGGTACTTTTCTGCATGGAGGACTTTTATGTTTCGTATTCCAAGCAAAGGATATCACGTAGACATTCTCCAAGGAGCGATACAAGTATGTGAGTCTAGACATAATCGTTACCGTTACAGGCACTGTTATGAGTGCTGCGGAAGTTATTGCACCTCTAATAATGGAATTTATACTTGAAGTACCTTTATTTACCAACGGTTATGTTAGCGGTATTGATTACAAACCTGTTACCTTCTCTTGTTATAGTCTTGGATGCAGAGATATGTGCGGTAAACTTATTACACCCCTATGTTATGGGTTTACCCTTATCTCAGTACCTAAGATTTATTGACTGGAAAATTGTACACTCTGAACGGTTACATAGGTTCATATTTTTAATCTAAGGGGCAGCCGTGGACCGTGGAATCAGCTATATACTTCATTGGGAAATGTTGTAGTAACTGCTGGGTCCTGCAAGGATTCTAAATATTAGACAAAGGTAAACATATTTTGGATTTAATTACCTTGATTTCATACATGGCTGGATGAAAGAATTTTCCTTTTAATATCTCTTGTTGTAGTAGAGGTCGTTAATTCTCCCCAATGTTATTTCATTTTGACATTTGTCTGTTCCATGATCAAAAAGTCTGACGCAGTTTCCACCAACTTGATGTCCGCACAAGTATTATGTAAAAAACGTCAAAAAAAACCTATAAAGTGTCATCTTGCAGACTAGTTATTTTTTAGGGTGCATACAGTCACTCCACGTTTGCTCACAAGGACCGTTGTGAGTGTCCATCTATGGAGAAATGACTCAACTACACGCATTGCTGGTTGCATATGTTTTGTGAAGCCGCGTAGTCTGTATAAGTTTTTATTCCTGAGAAAAAAGTTGGTTGAATAGCAAGATCGCATCTGGATGATTATGTGTATTGGTCTGAATGTGTATATAATTAATTCAAATTCAAATTCAAAATATTTATTTAATGAATAAACATCATAAACAAAGGAAATTCTACATATAGGGCAATGACGAAAAAGGACAATCTCTCGATTATAAAACCGATACATTGGATCCTTTAATACAAAGAGTCCATGCGAGAAAGCCCTGAACACGCTAAAAGTCCTTGAACAAAATAAAAAAAAAAACAATAAAGAGGCAAATGAAGAGGCGGTGAAACACAAAAAGGCAAAAACGGGAGCTGGCAACGGACGCGAAGAACAAATCTATACAACTTGTCAGCGAGTAGGAATGTAAAAATGATATTTTTGCTCAGACAAGCGCTGCTAAAGTAGCTTGTGATTCTGTAACAACGTTTTTGTCAGTTTTGAGAATGTTTTTGACTGAAGTCCGTAAATTATTCCATAAGTGAACCGCCACATAGGCAAACGATCATCGGAAGGAACGCGTTCTATGGCTAGGTACGATAAAATTGAGATTATTTCTGGTTCTCTAGGGACCAGGCAAAGGCACAAATCTTTCTCTTAAATAGGGCGGTTGACCTGTTTTTATAACCCTATAGATAAAAGAATACATGTGGTATTTTCTGCGATTCGTCATGTTTAATATGTTGTAGTTATTCAGATAAGGTGTGATATGGTTTCGATATGGAATTCCAAACGCAAATCTCATGAAACTATTTTGAACTTTTTGTAAGCATTTCTTGGTTCGCAATAGACGACATCTCCATAGTCAAAAATTGATAAAATTAAGGTATTACACAAATAATATTTTTGATTGGCTGATAAATGTTTTTTAATTTGTTTATATTTTTTAGTCGCATGTAAGCTAAATTTGTTCTGTTTTTTATATATACTAAGTGACATATAAATCCGAACACCCAGTTTAAATGGTTTTATTTTAATAAAAGTTGGTGAATGAATTTATCTTACTGTAAATAACAAGTGAAAAAATTTTCAGCCTTATCAGTTGGACACTCCGGTTTTTATACTGCTTTTTTTTTTTAATTCACTAACGCTCTAAAAATGAATATTTCAGCCGCAGTAAAGAATCAACTTTGGCGGATTTTGGTTCTTGACGATCGGTTACGATGCCTAGAGTACGGAGACCTGTACGATTTCGTCAACTTAGTGAGTTTGATAGGGGCCGTATAGTGGAACTTCGGGAAGCTGGACTTTCTTTTCGGGCAACTGCAGTTAGAGTGCAAAGAAGTGTAGACACTGTGGTTAGGTGTTGTCAGGCATGGCTTCGAGAAGGCCGTACGCAAAGAGCAAGGGGCACTAGACGCCGCCGTAGAACAACAGACCGTGAAGATCGCCGCCTAAGATTATTGGCCTTAAGGGACCGTTTCTCCACTACCAGGTCCATTGCAAATGAATGGTTTGCAGAACACGGAAGACCTATAGGCATGCGAAGTGTTTACCGACGAATGAGAAGTTTTGGCTTGTTTTCATACCGGCCATACTGGGTCCTCCCTTTAACTCGAGAACACCGACGTAATCGCCTTGAGTGGTGCAGACGACGGTCACTCTGGGATCAGGAATGGAACAGTATTGTCTTTAGTGACGAGTCTCAATTTTGTTTACTCATGCACGATGGTCGTGCCAGAGTTAGAAGGCGACGTGGTGAAAGGAGGAATCCACAGTTTTTTTGTTGAAAGACATGCCTAGGCGCGTTGGAGAATGCATAGCACATCAGGGTACATCCACACATTATTAAAGGTCAAAGGGCTTTAAAGCAGTGCAATCATTTTGAAATTTTTATCATTTACTTATTATGCAGTACTTATACGAAATTTTATTAAAATAAAACCATTTAAACTGGGTGTTCGGATTTATATGTCACTTAGTACATAATTAGTAATATAATGCCAATGAAGAATATGTATTAGCTGTTCCTGACAGGTTATCTATATGTTGTACTTTCTGAAAACAGGATACGTTATAAATTACGATTTTTTACGTTTATTTTTTTTGTTTTCAAAAACTTTGAGAAGAATTATGAGGAATCATCACCGCGCCCGCGTTGTGTGTAATTACTGTTAGCATGTAATAGACCATACCTATAAAAAAAGTTTAACCTTTTGCTTTCAAAAAATAAAGCAATTCCTTCAAAGTATATGCATAAAAAGAAGTGAAGGAAAAGGTCTCGCGTCTGTAAAGTAAAAGGTGTTAACGTTTTCTTATTTATAAAAAGAAGCATTTGCTTAAAAACTAAAGGATTTGCTTCTAAAAAAAGGAATCTAGGTTACAGCAACTTTCTCATTTTATCATTTAGTTGTCCCGGCCTCTTAGAGCCCGCATCTTAAAATTTGTGCATTTCCGTTTTATAAAATCTATCTGAAAGGGCTTGTTTAAGAGATCTTCGGGTGATTAGTCGCAGTATTGTGTTAATTATGGCTAATAATAATACTACAAACCAAGACGTACACCTCGTGAGTCTGATTTCAAGACGTTGTTTAGATTTGAGGAGGAAAATGTGGTGTGGTTGGCAAATTACTTTCTTGGCATGGATTTCGAAACTCGTGGAGCAGCCCAGTCACCTGTGCAGAAAATGAAAATATTTCTGGATTTCAGAGCGGGATAGCTGAGGAATTGGGATGTTCGCAGCCCACAGTGTCCAGAATATTTCATGACATGATAGAGCGAATTGTACAACAAGCCGGAGAATTTATCAGGTTCCCAAATACAGAAAATCAAATTATGCAGGCCAAAGAGAAATGGTTGACCAGGTTCCGTTTTCCCACAGCTATTGGAGTTATCGACTGCACGCATATTCGTCTTGATGGAAAACCAGCCCAATTTGGAGACGAATATGTAAATCGAAACGGTTTTGCCAGTATTAATGTACAGGTTACATGCGACCAGAATTCTGTTATAACTAGTATAGATGCAAGTTAGCCTGGATCAGTCCATGATGCTCGTATATGAAAAAATTCGGCAGTGTGTGAAGTCATGAAAAAGACAAGACAAGAAAACACTATTCTTCTAGGGGACAGTGGGTATGGTATAATGTCATGTCTTATGACTCCTTACACCGACCCCCACGAGGAATATCAGAGAGTCTTTAACAGGCTGGTTACATCAGAGCGACTTGTGATTGGGCATACATTTCGGCAAGTAAAGCGGCGATTTCCTATCCTGAAGTATGGATGCAGAGTAAAACTGACCAGTATTCCAAAAGTTATAATTGCGTGTGCTGTGTTGCAGAATATGGCTTAGCAATTAAGAGATGACGATTTTCAAGAAAATTACGAAGTTGAAAAACAGGACTTGCCATTTATAGAGAATGAAAATGTAGATGCTATTCGCGCACAAAGACAAAGGCGGCGAGAGGAATTATTACGAATAACGGTATAGGTGTATAATTAGGACTAAAACTTTCATGTAATGCTATGTATATGTCGTTTACTTCAAACGTACAAAGATGTATTTACTTAAACTAAAAATAAACTTAGACGTTTGAACTGGAAATAAACGTTTAATTATTTTTTTTTATAAATTATACATATTACATATACGTCTATTTACAAGTTTTGGTAAATATTATCTCCAACAACAACATACTCTTGCGAGGATTTTTCGTTTGATGCCTCGTTTAAATTTTTTAGCTTGGCAGAGTAATATTGTTGTTGGAGACGAGCAACTTTCAGTTGTTCACCTAAAACTAATCGTTGAAGCTGGGTTGTCGTTAACAGCCTCGTCTCGTCAGACTCTTGTTTGCCCGAAGCAAAGGTAGGCTTCGGAGGAATTTTTTTTGCAGCAACCTCTTCAACCGATGTGTAGGATCGCTTTTTGTTAGCTACTACTTGAGGCATAATAATCTGACGAGCGTCGATTTCCACCATAATGTTATCCTTTGAAGTAGGTAAAGAAGGTTGACTTGCCACGCCAATTGCAAGAGCCCCTAATAAAAATATACATGCATGGTAAGTACCTACAAGGTTATAGTAGAGACCTGAATCTATCTCTCACTTGGTATCCGACTTAGTACAGGATTTATGTCCGCATCCATAGCCTTTAACATAACTTTCTGCCAGGACAAGACTTTTTCAGCGATAAACATCATCTCGTTAGGGGCAACTTCGGTAACTTCCTGTTCACTATCGGTGTCAGACATTTTAAATATTTCATTCGCTTTAAAATAGCTGCACAAATAAGTTAGATGGATCTTCCTTACATCAATTGACGTGCGAACTGCTTTCAATTATGAGACAAATAAGATCAACCCCATCGGTTACAGACCACATACGCGGTGATTGCACGCTGCAACTCATATCTTGTCGAAATCGCTAATCTCCGTACCTTCTACTTTATTGTCCCGAAGCATTTGCTTGCAAGGAAGAGGTAGAGATTATGAATACGAATTATAGCAAAACCTTTTACTTCTACCTTTTGCTTGTACCTTTTACTTCAAAGTAAATGCTTCATTTTTATAAATACGGGCTATTATGACTTGTACTTCGATAGTGTACAGTGATTATTTCTTATCTCTCATTTTTGAAATACAGTGAAAGAAAATTTATGTAATTCTGAATTATAGCACCTTCTTCAGATGGGGAGTAAATAATAACGCAGTTTATTGGCGTGGGAATACGAGTTTTCCACCTCTTCCGAAAATTGTTTTCGTGCTGAATATTCAAAGCAAAGTAGGTACATGTTGACTTAGCTATCATTAGCATATGCACGTATGTACATGGCCAACTATCAGTCACGCTCGAAACTCGACTTTCTGCCACCGTTATCACAACAAATGTTATTCGGAATAACTAGGTTAACTTCCATCCGATCAAACACAACGAAAATGTATTGCAAACATGATATTTCGCGACACTGCGCCGCGATGTATTATTCATAGGTTATTGCAAAGAGACGCAAACGAGCAAAAATGTTTGGAATTTCGAATATCCAGTTTAATCCTTTGCAGCCTGTTGGTCTCCTGGGAAGACCGCCAACTCATAGTCAGTTAAATCTCTTGATGATGTTCTAACGTTATTTCGATGATTATTATCGGTAGCCAGTTAGCGATAAAATGATAGCCAACATGATATACTAAGTGACATATAAATCCGAACACCCAGTTTAAATGGTTTTATTTTAATAAAATTTTGTATAAGTACTTAATGAAGCATAATAAGTAAATGATAAAAATTTAAAAATGATTGCACGGCTTTAAAGTCCTTTGACCTTTAATAATGTGTGGATGCACCCTGATGTGCTACGCATTCTCCAACGCGCCTAGGCATGCTTCTGATCAGGTGGTCAATGTCCTCCTGTGGTATCTCATTCCAGGCAACCACCAACTCCTCTCGAAGTGCTTCTAGAGTCTGTCTGAGGAGGACGTTGCAAATTGAGCAATCTCCTACCCATCATATCCCACACGTGCTCAATTGGGGATAGGTCGGGAGATCTTGGTGGCCATGGTAACAATGTGACATCATTATGTTGAAAGAAGTCTATTGTGACTCTTGCAACATGTAGTCGGGCATTATCTTGTTGGAAAGTTGGATCTGCCAGGGTGTCGAGATAGGGTAAAAGATGGGGTTCTAGAACTTCGTGGATATAACGCTGCGCGTTCATGTTACCTCTGATGAAGATTAAAGGTGACCTGGAACCATAAGCTATAGCACCCCAAACCATAACTCCAACAGTGTGATGAACACGTCTTTCAACAAAAAACTGTGGATTCCTCCTTTCACCACGTCGCCTTCTAACCCTGGCACGACCATCGTGCATGCCTAAACAAAATCGAGACTCGTCACTAAAGACAATACTGTTACATTCCTGATCCCAGAGTGACCGTTGTCCACTCAAGGCGATTACGTCGGTGTTCTCGAGTTAAAGGGAGGACCCAGTGTGGCCGGTATGAAAACAAGCCAAAACTTCTCATTCGTCGGTAAACACTTCGCATGCCAATAGGTCTTCCGTGCTCTGCAAACCATTCATTTGCAATGGACCTGGTAGTGGAGAAACGGTCCCTTAAGGCCAATAATCTTAGGCGGCGATCTTCACGGTCTGTTGTTCTACGGCGGCGTCCAGTGCCCCTTGCTCTTTGCGTACGGCCTTCTCGAAGCCATGCCTGACAACACCTAACCACAGTGTCTACACTTCTTTGCACTCTAACTGCAATTGCCCGAAAAGAAAGTCCAGCTTCCCGAAGTCCCACTATACGGCCCCTATCAAACTCACTAAGTTGACGAAATCGAACAGGTCTCCGTACTCTAGGCATCGTAACCGATCGTAAAGGATGTCAAGAACCAAAATCCGCCAACGTTGATTCTTTACTGCGGCTGAAATATTCATTTTTAGAGCGTTAGTGAATTAAAAAAAAAGCAGTATAAAAACCGAAATGTCCAACCGATAAGGCTGAACATTTTTTCACTTGTTATTTACAGTAAGATAAATACATTCACCAACTTTTATTAAAATAAAACCATTTAAACTGGGTGTTCGGATGTATATGTCACTTAGTATAGCTTGGCTGGCCTGGTGATAACAGCAGGTATAGTCACAGGTACCTTACGGAAACGTTCAGCTTACGGTGTGGGCCTTTGTAGCATAAACAACAAAGACTGTTCCATCAAATAATGGGGCGTTCTAGCTGCTCACCCACTTAAATCTAACAATGTAATTCGTTTTACTCCCTATGCCTCTGAGCGAGGAAGTATTGTAACTATGTGGGAAGTTAACATTCAGGCATAAGACCGTAAGACGGGTGCTCTTGTCGCTCGACATCAACGAAGCTTCTGCTCCGGACTTGATTTTTGCCATTGTATTGAAGAGGTGTGCCGCGGAGCTTACTCCAGTTCCTTTGCGTCTCTTCCAGATATGTTACAAATCCGGCACCTTCCCGTAAAACTGAAGAATTGTTCATGTCCAACCCATCCCAAAACAGGATCTAATACCAAACCTTACAACTGCAGGCACATAGCTCTGCCTTCTGTTATAGATGATGCAGAGGTTCACAGATCATGTACCTTGATCATCATGGCTTGATTAGCGACAGGCAGTATGGTTTCTGGTACTATCTATCCTCAGGAGATCTTCTAGAATATCTCTCGCAATTGTGGTGAGGCCGATGTCGTTGCTCCTGATATCACGGAAGCGTTCGATCAGCTGTGACATGCCTGCCCTCTTAAGCAAACTTCCATTCTATGGCCGCCCAGAGAAGCTTTGCAGAAAAACAATGTATGCATCAAAATTGTGTTCCCTATTTATAAGTGGATTTTTTTAATACCGAAGTGCTTGATGAGGGAAACATCGTGAACAAAGTGATGTCATTCTAGATCCAAAATCAGGGTATACCGGGTGATAACGAAAATTGGAAACACGTTGTATTTTTATTTGGCAAATGAAGATATCGCTCCAAGATTGGTACATGCTTAGTTAGTCGTGAAGAGGCGTTTCTGGAATGATGAGCGGATCAACTCTCCCTTCCGCTTTAACCTGAAGTGACTTTCGTTTTTCAAATGGAAACCTGTATATTTTCTTTCATAATCGTCCTCTATGCAAAGCTCCCTTTCCAACGATGTTTACAAGTAACATTTTCGTTTTAAATGGCGGCGCTATAAAGGAATTTGTGAACAACCTAAAATCTGAAATATTGCTTCCAAGATAAAAAAATATTTTGGCGTGACCAACGAATGTCTAGCAAAACGGACTAAATAAATTAAAGCTGGTGATAATAAAAAGCCTACTTTTTGTTTTGTAAAACCTATAGCTTATGGAGGTTAATTCACAAATTCTTTTATGCAGCTGTCCTTTGACAACAAAAGTAATACTACTATACTAGCACTACATCATTCAACAGATTAACTAGAATAAGATTTCTGAAAAAGATATCCAGAGTCCTAGTTAAAATCTATAAGAAATCCTAAGTTGAAGATGGCTTCCTGATTTCTTTTTCACATATACTAACATGAAAAATACATAACTACAAGCTTTCATTTACTGAGCCCGTTTTAATAGAAATTTGCTAATCACGCCACCTGGATAGTTTAGATTTCACAAATTATTTATAGCGCCGCCATTCTGAAACGAAAATGTCACTTGTGACACATCGTTGGAAAGGGAATTATGCATATAGCTCGTTTGTGGAAGAAAATATAGGTACAGGTTTCAAGGACACTTGTCGGAAGGGAGAGATTACCCATTCAACTTTCCAGAAATGCCTCTTAATGCCTAAACAAACATACCCCAATCTCGTAGCGATATCATTACTTGCCAAGAAAAATACAGCGTGTTTCCAGTTTTCATTGTCGCCCGGCATAATTTCCATAATCACCCCCATGCTATGGGTATCCAATGAAAGGCTTGATGAGGGAAACCTAATAAGCTGAGTGGCGATTTACAATTTCCATTTCTATTAGAAAACGATAAGCAAATAACCTCATTCCAACTTCCATACTGAAATCGCAGTAAAATATCGATTCATCATTATATGATTTATATCTACAGGAATTTTATGGTACAAATCACGCAATAAGTATTGGTAAAACATATGAAAGGTATACATGGTGTTTCAGTTTATTGTTGCATAACTTTAAGATTCGACAGAACTTTTAAAATTAATGCATAAAGTCTATATAAACATGGGTCGAAAAATGCGTGGCTTCCGAAATACAGGGTGTTTAAATTTACTTTCTAAAATAGTTTTTTTTAAATATTTCGAACAATATTTGATGTATAACAGTGAAAATTGGTATACAAGGGTTTTTTGGTACGACAAAACGAACCATGGGCATAGTTTTACTGTAACCGCTAGAGGGCGCCCTCTACTGTACCTGTAGTGTATTAAAATGACAGAAAATTTTTTCTTAGTGCAATTTTTTGCTTTTTGAATAAAAAAACTTATTCTTCGCACTTTTCAACATAAAAAAGCTCTCCTGTGAGTTTTCGTTATAGTTAGCCGTTTATTGAGATATTTCGATTTTTAAGGTTCGATGCATTTTTAATTATTTATGGGAAAATAATATTTTTTTTACATTTTCGATTTGGGCATTACAAGTAATTAAGATGGTCGTTTAGATTGTGTTTTTAAACACGGCAATAATTCCTAACTCCAAATAAACACAAAAAACAGAATATTAATTTGTTTAATTTTCCAATACTATTTTTAACAAATTAAATTAATTATTTACAACTAAAATGCTATTGGATAGTTAGAACAAACATACAAAATCTAAAGTAGTTCCTCGAAATGTAAACCCAATTGTTCAATACACAATTCACATCTACGGATGATCGAACGTGGTATAGCATTATTCAAATAAGGCCTTATTTCATCACATGCATTCCTGATTCTGTCTATTAGCATATCTCTTGTGGTTACGGGAGTCTGGTACAATTTTTCTTTTAGAAATCCCCACACAAAGAAATCTAATGGATTTAGGTCAGGGGATCGTGGAGGCCAGGCGACTGGTCCTCCACGGCCGATCCATCTTTCTGGATAATTTTCGTCCAGCCAGTTTCTAGCTATTCTCGAATAATTGGCTGGACAACCATCAAGCTGGAACCAGTTCAATCTTCTTAAATCTAACATAACATCATCCCACATATTTGCATGTTCAGCCTTTAAAAATTCCAAGAAGGTCGCAGCGTTTAACCAAATAGTCAATTACGATAGATACCAATCCACACGTTCACACTAAATTCATGCTAAAAATTTCTTTCCCGAGCTGCATGCGGATTTTCATGCGACCAAATATGTTGAATATGAAAATTTACCACTCCACGTCTAGTGAAGCATGACTCATCGGTCCATAAAACGTTACTTAAAAACTTCCTATTATTATCAGTTCTATCAAGAATCCACTGACAAAATGTGATTCTTCGTTCTCCGTCCCCTGACTGTAGTCCTTGCACAGATTGCAAATGGTAAGGACGTCTATAGTCATTTCTAAGAACACGGTGAAAATGGCTTGCTGAAATTCCCAAGGCGCCAGAAACTCTCCTAGTACTTGTTGTCGGATCTCTATCAAACTCACGCAGAATCATACGGGTAAATCTGCGCTGACCAACATTTATGTTTTGATCCCTTTGGAGATTTCCAAAACCATTTTCAATTATTTGGCGATGCACTCTTACAAATACTGAGCGAGTTGGATGTCGTCTGTTTGGAAATCTTCGTGAGTATTCTCTGGCTGCTTCTGCTGCGTTTCCATTTACAAAGCCATACACAAAATTAATATCCACTAACTCTTGATTGGAGAATAAAAATGGCATTTTTATAAAACTTACAAAAAAACAGGTAAAAGAAACTAAATTTCGTGCATTCACAATTGCAAAAAAACGCTTCAGGTTTCAACAGACAACAAAACTAACTGTCAGCTAATTGTCGTTTAACCTTATTCTGCTTTCAATTTCAAAAATATTTGCAGGCACAGCCTTCTTCTGAAAATTATCGAGATAATGACTTTTTAACGTTATTTTATCATAAATAACTAAAAATGCATCGAACCTTAAAAATCGAAATATCTCAAAAATGGCAAACTATAACGAAAATTCACAGGAGAGCTTTTTTATGTTGAAAAGTGCAACGAATCAGTTTTTTTATTCAAAAAGCAAAAAAATGCACTTAGAAAAATTTTTCGGTCGAAATATTTAAAAAAACTATTTTAGAAACTAAATTTAAATACCCTGTATTTCGGAATCCACGCATTTTTCGACCCATGTTCATATAGACTTTATGCATTAATTTTAAAAGTTCTATCGAATCTTAAAGTTATGCAACAATAAACCGAAACACCCTGTATTTAGAAATTACCAAACCAGTCGTTTTACATCCTAAATATCAAACAGCGAAAAAGTAAGTTTTTAAAGAAAAGCTTTTATTTAGCAGTTCATAAAATAAACTTACAATTAGATGGAAATATTTAAGCGATAATAAAGCTCATTGATCTCAAGTTTTCAAACAAGATCATTTTTTGTTTTGATAGCAAAGGGGTGAAACACGTTTTATTCGTAAACTTGAGATTAACATTGTGGTCGGAATATTGCGACCCGGATTTTTTTTTTAAATTTCCAGTTCATTTAATGAACAGCCGAATAGAAGCGTGCTTTTAAAAATGTATTTTTTATTTTATTTTTACCCATAAAACAATGCAAATATTTCATAACAAAGCCGCAAATATGATTCCATATTTTATCAAGCGCTTAATATTCCGGCCGCTAGCAATTTTCCATGGAAATCCAGCACAGCCGGAAAATCCAGCTCGAGCGTCGACGACCCGTATCAATTACGCTAGTCTGCCCTTAAAATCAATTCTGCATCACGCCTCGCCCGACGCCCTGTCCCGCCGGGTCTCCTGCGACACGGATTTTTTCTTTCCGGTGACAGCCAATGTTAATCATCGATGAAATATGA
Source organism: Acanthoscelides obtectus (assembly GCA_963669975.1). Lineage (NCBI taxonomy): Eukaryota > Metazoa > Arthropoda > Insecta > Coleoptera > Chrysomelidae > Acanthoscelides > Acanthoscelides obtectus. The sequence goes on along the minus strand of CAVLJG010000007.1, from coordinate 17,637,156 downwards.
ACAAATCCGGGCTCGCTGTGGCGGGCGACGGCATCACAATCGGAATTGCTGATGTCGATATCTGCCCGGAACCGTCCCTTCCATGCACCCCCGCCCCTATGTTCAACCCCGTACCCTGCAGTCGCCACCCCCTCCTCTGTTGTCGTGTCGTGGCTCATCCTTACGTCGATAGAATCGCGGTTGCTTTGATTTATCGGACAGCGGCTGTCGTCGGTGGCAGATAAAGGGTAGATAGGCGGCCATGCCGTAATACAGGATGGCTCTGTTATTTTGTCGGAAACAACACGTCAAGCTTAGAACACGGATAGTTGAGATGCGTAAAGCCATGTACAGATATGTAACAACACCGCGAACCGCAGCGCGCGCATTTTGACGAACAACATTAATAATAATAAATAATAATAATTTATTTCATTGTTGAATAGAACAGAAAATTCTATAACAAATGACAAGGTCATAAAAATAGTGGTGACGAGTTGAAAAAGTATAAAAACATAGATCTGAACAAAAAACTCCTCCAAGGTGTAGAAACATTTGTCTATCAAAAAAAGTTTTAGTTTTCTTTTGAAAACAGCTATATTTTATTCATTTATAATATCATCATTGAGCTTATTAAAAATCTTACATCCCATATACCTGCATGTTTTTTGGTATGCCGTAGTTCGATGTCTCGGCGGGATTATACTAAGTGACATATAAATCCGAATACCCAGTTTAAATGGTTTTATTTTAATAAAAGTTGGTGAATGTATTTATCTTACTGTAAATAACAAGTGAAAAAATTTTCAGCCTTATCAGTTGGACATTTCGGTTTTTATACTGCTTTTTTTAATTTACTAACCCTCTAAAAATGAATATTTCAGCCGCAGTAAAGAATCAACTTTGGCGGATTTTGGTTCTTGACATCCTTTACGATCGGTTACGATGCCTAGAGTACGGAGACCTGTACGAATTCGTCAACTTAGTGAGTTTGATAGGGACCGTATAGTGGGACTTCGGGAAGCTGGACTTTCTTTTCGGGCAATTGCAGTTAGAGTGCAAAGAAGTGTAGACACTGTGGTTAGGTGTTGTCAGGCATGGCTTCGAGAAGGCCGTACGCAAAGAGCAAGGGGCACTGGATGCCGCCGTAGAACAACAGACCGTGAAGATCGCCGCCTAAGATTATTGGCCTTAAGGGACCGTTTCTCCACTACCAGGTCCATTGCAAATGAATGGTTTGCAGAACACGGAAGACCTATTGGCATGCAAAGTGTTTACCGATGAATGAGAAGTTTTGGCTTGTTTTCATACCGGCCACACTGGGTCCTCCCTTTAACTCGAGAACACCGACGTAATCGCCTTGAGTGGTGCAGACAACGGTCACTCTGGGATCAGGAATGGAACAGTATTGTCTTTAGTGACGAGTCTCGATTTTGTTTAGGCATGCACGATGGTCGTGCCAGGGTTAGAAGGCGACGTGGTTAAAGGAGGAATCCACAGTTTTTTGTTGAAAGACATGTTCATCACACTGTTGGAGTTATGGTTTGGGGTGCTATAGCTTATGGTTCCAGGTCACCTTTAATCTTCATCAGAGGTAACATGAACGCGCAGCGTTATATCCACGAAGTTCTAGAACCCCATCTTTTACCCTATCTTGACACCCTGGCACATGTTGCAAGAGTCACAATAGACTTCTTTCAACATAATGATGTCACATTGTTACCATGGCCACCAAGATCTCCCGACTTATCCCCAATTGAGCACGTGTGGGATATGATGGGTAGGAGATTGCTCAATTTGCAACGTCCTCCTCAGACTCTAGAAGCACTTCGAGAGGAGTTGGTGGTTGCCTGGAATGAGATACCACAGGAGGACATTGACCACCTGATCAGAAGCATGCCTATGCGCGTTGGAGAATGCGTAGCACATCAGGGTGCATCCACACATTATTAAAGGTCAAAGGGCTTTAAAGCAGTGCAATCATTTTGAAATTTTTATCATTTACTTATTATGCTTCATTAAGTACTTATACAAAATTTTATTAAAATAAAACCATTTAAACTGGGTGTTCGGATTTATATGTCACTTAGTATAAAAGCAGCTTAGACCTAGTTGGATATTCATGCTGGTGTTTGATGACTTCAAATTCGCGCTTATTTTTGAAAACAAACGAAGCCAACTCATGAATGTAAATACCTATAACAGTCAACATCTTTAGTGTTCTAAAGGATTCTCTACAGGATTGGCGCCAACCAAGGTTATCAATAGTTCTAATGGCATATTTTTGCAGCAGGAGAACTCTTACAGTTAGTGAACTACTTCCCCAATTGAGAATACCATACCGGATATGACAGTTGACAGTGGCATAGTGTAAAGTTTTTAAAATTCGTTTACTGCACTGCTTTGCTAAGAATTTCAAGCCATAGCAACTCCTTCGCAATCTATTGCACAAACACTCAACGTGGAACCCCCACGACATCCGACAATCAAGTATCATCCCCAGCATCTTAACTGAATTAGATGATGGAATAGCTCTGTTAGTATGATCAAAAATGTTGAAATCTTGTTCATCTTTTAATGCGAATTTCATTGCAACGAGCATCACCACAAACCGAATCACGTCGTGCAACCACATCGCGCAACAAAATGACGATCTAATTTTGATGTTTGTCGTTCAGTGAAAGACATCATTTTTTATTTAATTTATTGTAATTCAGGGTATGTTTTGCATCCCACATCAATTCTCCTGCTCTGTAATGCTCTATAAGCAAAAGAGTTCTCTCCTCCGACCATTCCTTCTTTTCTTCACGGGCTCTATCCATTTACTGATATGAGCGCGTGCTCGCCGCACCGATATCCCTGTCCAAACACGTGCAACTTCGTCGCGAGCGTTGAAAAACCGACGGAGTCTGGATCGGGCCGAACGGCGAGCTGTAATAACGCTTATCAGGTTGGCGACGGAGTTTTTTTCACCGTCTACACTAGCGCGGCGCGGTTCGTCGCGCGGTTTGGTTCGCGGTGTTGTTACATATCTGTACATAGCTTAAGAGATGCATTGTTATCCCGCACAAACCGTGCTACCCTGTCTGCATTTCTATAATTTATCCAACGAACGTACGGAGTAATAAAACAAGTGACAGGGTAGCCCGATTTACACCGCACAACTACCTGCAAAACCGATGCTATACTACAACTATTTAAAACTGTAATGAGTCATACGCGTGATCAACACGTGATCAGAACTCGATTCCGGCTTCCTTCCAGTACAGCCGTATAGCGTACGACATATGTCGTTTCTGTGGCTTTGCGGTGGTCAACAGCACAGACAGAGATGGAAATAATGGCTGATTGTTCTCCGCCGGTAGAACCAATGAAATCAAAGACGCGCCTCAACCGGCAGACTCATAGGCGTCGGCAACGCATTGGAACGTGTTTCGTTGAGCAATCGCATATTGTGTGTTTTTATAAGAATTGTTGTGTGATTGTTATTGTTGTGGTTTCTGTGGTTACTGTTTTGGTTATACTTAACCATGGAGAGTACAAATGGCACGAGTGGAAGTACTAAAGGCCAGGGAACAAGTAGACGGCTTCGTAAAGCACTGAAGAGGGACGCGAAAGAAATCGTGCTCAACGTGTTCAATTATCTGAACAGAACTATGTCGCAGGGAGAGGCACTCGCGCGTTGTGAAAGTATGACAGGCGTTCCAGAGTGGACCATTCGCAGGGTGGTGCATGAAAAGAAGAAAACTGGAGCTACTACTGATCCAAAGTTCAATTTGAAGGGACGAAAGGCCGTTAAATTGGATGACAATAGCAAAATGGCGTTAAGGCGAACCGTATATTCATTCTTCTTTAGGAATGAGATACCAACCCTCAAGGCTGTACATGCAGCGATTAAGGAAAATGAAATTATACCCCAAATGAGCGTCGAGGTAATGAGGAAATCCCTGCACGAAATTAATTTTCGTTACGAAACGCGTAATCGGAAGTCAGTATTGTTAGAGAGACCTGAAATAGTCACCTGGCGTCGAAAATACCTACGCGAAATGATTGAATATAGGCGACAAGGCAGAAAAATCTATTATTTGGACGAGACGTGGGTAAATGCAGGTCACACAGTTAAAAAAACCTGGATAGACAAAAACGTAGTGAGTAACCGACAAGCAAGCATTGAAGGTTTGTCAACAGGTCTTCGTGGACCGTCAGGGAAAGGTCAAAGATTGATCGTAACTCATATTGGTAGCGATAGTGGCTTTTTAGAAGAGTGTGACTTGATTTTCGTCTCTAAGAAAGGAGGTGATTACCATGACGAAATGAATGCCAGCTGCTTCGAGAGCTGGTTTCAAGGGGTGCTTCAGCGAGTTGAGCCCAACTCCGTGATCGTCATGGATAATGCTTCCTACCATAGTCGTCGAGCCGAACGTGTACCGACTATGGGATCTCCAAAAAGTGACATGCAGCAATGGTTGCGCGAAAAAGGAATCCCGTTTGACGATTTATGTGTGAAAGCGGAATTGTATGAAAAAATTAAACAGCACAAACCTGCGAACATTAGTTACGTGACTGATGAGATGGCCCGTCAATGTGGTGTCACTGTGCTGCGGTTACCGCCCTACCACTGTGAACTGAACCCAATAGAGCTCATCTGGGCTCAAGTGAAGGGTTATATTGCGCGCCATAACACAACCTTCAAATTATCAGACGTAAAGGTTTTACTTGAGACTTCCATACAGCTAGTAACGCCCGAAGCTTGGCGGAATGCTATCCGTCATGTTGTGAAGGAAGAAACAAAAATGTGGCAGCTTGACCACCACATCGACACCATCATAGAGCCAGTTATAGTCAATTTCAACGAGGAAAGCGATAGCGACAGTTTATTACTGTCAGATGTAAGTGGAAGCGACGATGAATAAAGGTAATTCCCAAATTTTTGACTTACAATATGTTTCAAACCACTCTTTATTAAGCATGTGACAAATCTAGTTCACCCATGTTAAACATTCACACCCCGCCTATGAACAGCCTACTACTGGTAGTTAAGTGATGTTCACGTGAACATCGATGAGTCGTTATAGTTTTAGATAGTTATAGTATAGTGGCGTGTAGGTTTTAAATTTAATCGAGGTACCATTTAGTTTATTTTCACAGTTTCTAATATCTTTTCGTTACTTTCCAGGTGCTATAAGGTTTATTCAATTGATATATTCAATATGCTGCCCCAGTCTATGGTTCGTTAACTTTACATATTTTTTATATTACAAAATTAATTTTAATACATTTGAAAAAAATGAAGAGAATGGCTCAAAAATTAAATTCTTTTTTGGCTTGGATTCAGGATCTTTTACCTGTATTCATTACCACCTTTAATTCGACGTCTCTATTCGGATAGACTTTAAAGTGGATTATCACAGACATGTGTAATCCTGACCGATTATTTCGGCAATCCACAAGTCAAACCAAAGCTGATAACGTCAAAAACTTCGACAGAGGGCTCCTTCGAAATTAGCGGTCAGGATTAACACAGGATTGGGTTAACCTACTTTGAAGACTATCCAGGTAGAGTCGTCGAAATAAACATGGTAACTATACAAGTATGTTTAAGAATATAGGTCCTTCGTCATCATCCAGTTACTATACAAATTAAATTTATTAACTAATCGTTATCACTATCAGTATAATCTGAAGATTCTGAATCGTTTTATAAGTTAATAATCACTTGTTCAATCATTCCTTTCATACATTGGTATGTTGTCCACATTTTTTTCTTCCTTCTTCTCAACATGTTCGATTGCTTTTTCCAATTTTCCGGAGTTACATTTTGTACCGCGGTGTAAAAAGGCTGCTTTGCATCTGCGATCTTGAAAGTTGTGTTTTTTCTGGAAACTTCGTTATTAATTTGCGCCCAAATTAACTCGATTGGGTTAAATAGTCCGACTGGTAGATTTATGGCCAATTTTACCAACATATTAATATTTGACGGTCAGTTGGACCAATAGGAAAAGACCTTATGCCATTTAACGGAAGCTGTCAAAGCTCTCTGAATATCAGTGATTTCTATTGAAATGTTGAATAAAGTCGTGAAAAAACGGTTGCCTTATAAATAAGGGTACATTATAGACGTGATATTATGTCTTTGTGCTTTAGAATCAGGATAACTTTCATAGAATTTCAAATTTTTATCATTTCACAAAAGACGGTCAGTTATTTAAATGGACCAATGAAAATGAGAGAAATAATAGGTAGATTTTCTAGGTATTATATTTGGTAGGATGTTTTCACTATTGCTGACGACTGTTCATGCATGGCAATCTAGTTTTGTCTGTACATCACGTACAGGGTGTTGTACACAATACGTACCTGTAGAAATGTACCGATTTTTGTTATTTTGCAAAAAAGGGTATAAAACGTATTCCAACTGGTTCATCATCTTTTGTCACATCAAAAACAATTTTTACCAATTTATGATCCAGAAATCCACACCAAATGTAAACAAATAGCACATTTTGCATTTCTGGGTCCTAAAACATCGATTTTTGTAAAAATATCCACATCCACCTATTATCAGTAAAATATCTGGAGCGGTTCTGAAAATGTTGAATAATATCCTTTTTTTCCTAAAACTTCAACACCCCGAGTTTTTGTAAGGAAACATTTTTGGGTCATAGTTTTTAAGCAAACTAGCATTAATTTTTCATGTAGATTCACACCCTTAAATATCTGCATACCATTAAGAAAACACCCTGTCTAACCCCAGAAATTCCATATAGGCATAATTTACATTACAGATTTACCCGCACATTTACCTTTAATACTAAAAAGTATCTTCAAATTTCGAGTGTTGTGGTCCCTCGATGGATGAGCATCACTGTCGGTGGTCATACGTCGTAGTCGGCAATCGATTCTTCACTGCTGGGTATCTTTGCCTGCAGAAAGGCCTCTCACAGGGAGGAGGGAAGTCATTCAATTTTTTGTTATACATGTTAGTAGCTAACTTTTTTCTCAGAAGGGCTAACTTGTACCAAACATATTCCTTTACGTACTGATGACAGCGTTGCGTGAAAAGTCAACTTGCGCAAATCTTTTTCGACCTTCTTCCGCTTCTGTGTATCTTAACCGTATTACTATATTGTACTCGTAGAACCTCTACGCAGAAAACGAAGTGCGTATACCTTTCAGCGGGGAAAGCAATAAATAACATTGGGATCGTCCGGGATACGATCTCTTCGCGTCGAGAAAGGCCCTTCGCCCAACAACTTGTTCTTTTTCCTATTATTTGAATATTTCATAGGACGTGATTGATGACAGTGCATGGAAAATAGGCCTTACGAGAGATCCTGCTGTCTGTTCCCTTTCCGTTGCTGTTATGCGGCGTGCTTACCGGGGCTTTCCGGGACGATTTTCACTTGTACAGGAAAGCATTTACGAACTTTTCTGCTGATACAATGAGCCGTATTCATAAAAGAGAAGCATATCCTCGGAAGCATAAGGTAAAATTATAAGGTCTTGCTTCGGAGACAAAGATAGAAGTATAAGCATATCTTTGTTTTCATATTCATGATTACCTTATATTTGGTAGGATATCCTCCAAGAAGAAGTAAAAGGTTGACTGGTATTTGTACCTTGAGCGACATGTCATGACTTGTTCCAGCTTGTAGTTGACGTGGGAGTTCGCATCACTGACAGTTGCACTAAAGAGCTTACACAGACTGTTCCATATTTTTACTGGACACAGTTTGTTATCAAATTAAACTATCGAAAATGACGGCAATGACCTGCAGTTCATCGCAGATGAAATTGCCATTGCTCCCATTATTTTGCAAAGTCTCAAGTTCCAAAAATAAAAATAAGAAAGGACGATACCTTGAAGAAGATGTTGAAAAAATATGCATCAACATTCGGTAAACCATTAGATACTAAAGGCTTATTAAAATAGATCAACAACATTGAAATCAAGATTGAGGAAAACACAGATCTAAAAATACTAGTAATGAAGCAATTAAATTGTTAGATTGGGAAAGAAAGTTGCTGAAAGCTATGGAAGGTGACTGTAATCCTACAATTGGGAAAATTAGAGGTGCCATTCAGTTTGGTAGTGTTCAAGAAGAAGGAAGTGAACTATATACCGAGCGCAAAAGCATTTACTTCAAATTATTATAAATACCATCTGGAGGATTTCCTTCAAAAGTTGCAAGTACAAGGATATCCTTTGTTTTATGAATACGGCTCAATGCAGTGTTCTGTTCTATAGACGTATCTCACTCCAAATAGTCCAGTGGAGCGTGAGTTTGCTTTGAGAACAAACAGAGGTATACAAGGTATTTCATATTCTACTTTCACTATTAAAATCTCGGAAACAGTGAGAGGTGCAACGTCGCTTAAATGATGGCAAAGTGGCGTATTTAGGAAACAAACCAAATGCTGCTTAGACAGTTTCAAAGTTCTTCATGAGAGAGACGGAAAAAAACGAATATTCCCAAAATCGTTTTGGTTTTTCCCTGACTTTATTTGTTGTGGGACTTTAAAGTAAATTGCACATCAACATTGTCACTTTTTTCTTCTACCAACTGGCATAATCAGAGTTTTAATATGAGCCTCTAGTTCCTGAAGCCGTGATCGTGTCACGCTTTTTCAGTATTTAGAAACACTCGCAATCCGTGATTTAGAAATATCAGGTACTGAATCACAGTTTGTAAAATATCTGCCTCAACAAGTGTCACTTATTTTGTGCTTGGAAACTGTAACACTACAAGGCTAGCGTGATTTTGTTTTCTATCATATACAATACAGGCTCTTGTCTCTTATGAGACTGAACCAAACTGTATTCCTTTGCCTGTCATAATTTGAAAAAATCCTCGAAGAGAAACTATACAACGTTTCATTTTTTATTCATATGAGCAAGTGTCCTGATGGTGCACGCCAATGGTATTGCTGCTTCCGCCCTAAAACGGGGCCATCTTGACATTATGCGGAATGATTTATATGGCAGGTTTACTCTGTAAAGTCCTGGGTGAGAGATATTTTTTATTCTTTTGGCGTGTGACACTGGTTTTCACGGATATGACGGAGCTATTTTGTGGAATCATGGAAATAATTTAAAATCAAAAAATCATCAATAGTAATTAAAGCATGAATTTTATTCAAAAATCTAACATTTCTTTAAATTTTGACTGAATTATATGTAATTTCTTAATATTCAATCAGCTGGTGATGTTTCAATGACCAGTTGTCATCTCATACTTTGACAATATTTTGTTTTCAACATTTCATAGCTATTGGTTGCTAAAATTTGTTGATTGGAACTTGAAGCTCATTCGTTGTATTTGACGGTCTGTTACCCTATAGGTGGAGAATAACGGACTGTTGTTGGTGAAATTGGCCCTAAGTGATCCATGTCGTATTTCTTGATTTAATATGGGAATTAGGTACCCATCTTGCACAAACCGCTCAATTATTCCCTAGGGTCATTCTACAAGAAATCGACAAATCCATTTAATCCATTACCTCAAAGACGCCTTCTTATTGGTTGAATTTGTGATCCACGCGTTCTTTTTGCATCCCAGCTTAGGAAAATGGGCCTAGGGTCTTATATACCCTAAATTGAACATAGGCCGAACGTTAGAGCTAAGATTAAAAAAAACCGACTGGAGCGAATAAAGCAATATTTATTGTATGCTTAAAAGCATGCTATAAAGAATTTTCCCGACGATTTTGGTTCGTGGCATCGAGCAAAAGTGATTAGGAAACAAATCCAGCTAACCCCCACGAATGTTAGATTTTTGCATCGTTTAGGCGTGCCAAATCCAGAGCTTTGTCTTTCCTTAGCTATCGCTATGAAGTCATCTCTGTACCACACAGAGATTCATTAGCGGGTCTTTGTCTTATTTCCTCGAATCGGTAGACATTCAATCCTTTAATGGGCTATTTAGAGCAGAGTTAATTCCTTGTAAATTACGTGGAGAGCATGCACAAAAAGAGGCCGTCTGAATCGCCCTGAATTGTTGGAGATTATGCCCTGCCGCTATTCAGATAATTAGCAATTTTATGTTTAATTTGATTGGGGTCGGGAAGTGATTAACCCCAATATATTGGGTCTACAAGGTAATTCAGCGTCTCTGAATCCGATGAGCCAGAGCTATAGCCTAATGGGTTCATAATCCAAACTAGTGTATACAGGATGGGCCACTCTTGTATGGCCTCTCAGGGCCCGCAATGACTGATTCCCTTTTTGATGCCACAATGGCGCGGGTGTTCCCCAGGGGTCGATCTTGGCTTCGACGGTGTTCCTCTCATAAATGGACGACCCTCTGTTTCTGTATAATCAATCCCATCCACAACTTTGTATATGACAGCACTCTACACACAGCAGACAGAAACACCTGACTTCGGCCTCGCATCCCAACTTCGTTCATCCAGAAGTAGCCGCTGGGACCGCTACTTTCCGCCTAGGTTATTGAAATTGTAGAATAATCTTCCTGAGGGAGCTGTTCTCAGTTCTACGAACCTCAGACAGTTCAAGCGTTGGATTAACAAATTTTCTTCAAGCTCCTCACATCTTGGTACGAGGGATGTCTGTTAGGTTTTGCATATAGAAACATAGTAGGCCGCGCGGATCGAAAGTCAGTACTGAATCTTAACCTCACCCTTTAGTAAACTTAAATTCAAAGTTTCACAACAATACGTGCAGTGTTCTCACTACAGTGAATTTTTAAGTGTCACCAAGTCACCAAACTGAATAAAATAATTGTAAAAACATCGTTCCAAATTCTTTCGCTTTTTTGTTTCCGATGCGATGAACCGAGAAGGCGGATCATATCCGTTTTTTTTTTTTTTTTTTTTTTTTTTTTTTTATATCGAAACAGCCGCGCAGGCAGAAGCCTAAATGCCGGAACACCGCGGCTGCTATGATGATCCCAAAGAAATTTTGTTAATACGATTTTTGAACTGCCTAAGGTTAGTAGAACTGGGAAAAGCTTCCTCCCGTAGATTGTTCCACAATCTAGACACCCTCGGGACAAAGGAGCGGTCGTATCGGCCAGTTCTGGATGTACGAAGTTTGACACGGTTAGGATGGGACGCCGAAGTCAGGCGGGTCTGTCTGGCAGGCACATCGCTCGGCGGCATCATAGAAGAGAGCTCTGAGGAGCAAAGCCCGTTGGTGTAGCGATAGAAAAGAGCTAGATCGCCGACGGCCCGCCGGTGCGAAAGAGTCCCGAGACTGTCTGTTAGAGAAGAGTCATCGATCAGTCGGACCGCCCTCCTCTGGACAGCATCGAGCATGGACAATGTAGTCGGGGCGGCAGCACCCCAAATGTGTGAGCAGTACTCGAGGCTAGGCCTTATCTGGGCCTTGTATAGAGTGAGAAGGTCATGCGGAGAAAAGTACTTCTTAGCCCTAAACAAATAGCCTAGCTTTTTCCCAGCAGCTGCAGCTATTGAAGAGATGTGTTCGTGCCAGATCAGGTCCTCGGTGATCTGGACTCCGACCAGCCGAAATGAATGGCTCTTTGGTAGAACTCGACCGTCCATCGAAACTGTATGAGCGCTAGGACGCTTTTTGTTCGTCAAAGTACAGTACTGTGTTTTGGAAGCATTGAACTGTACAAGATTGTTGCGTCCCCAAGCAGTGATAGCCTCCAGGTCTCTTGTCAGAGAAGAAGTCGTCGCTAGTCTTCTTTTTTCCAGCTCAGCGGCAGAGATCGGCTTGTCACTCTGAATTCCTGCATGTAGAGTGCTGTCATCAGCGAAGCTGTGGATTGGGTTGATCGTGCAGGAGAGGAGGTCGTTGATATGTAAGAGAAACAGTGTTGGAGCCAAGACCGATCCCTGGGGAACACCGGCGTTGACGTTGTGGGATGAAGAGGAGAATCCGTCAATTACGACGGATATCTTGCGGCCAGAGATAAAGTCAGCCACCCATCTGCAAAGCTTTTCTGGGAGGCCGTAGGATGGAAGTTTGCTTAAGAGGGCAGCGTGCCACAGCTGATCGAACGCCTTCGTGATGTCAAGAGCAACGACATGAGCCTCACCATGAGACTGGATGAGTTTACTCCACAGTTGCGTGACGTAAGCTAGGAGGTCCCCTGTGGATCGTTGGTGCCGGAAACCGTACTGCCTGTCGCTAATCAAGCTGTGACGTTCGAGGTAGTCCAGAAGCTCGCGGTTTATGCACCTCTCCATCACTTTACTTATAACAGAAAGCAGAGCTATAGGCCTGTAGTTGTAAGGGTCGGTTTTAGATCCTTTTTTTGGGATGGGCTGTACATGAGCAAATTTCCAGTTTTCTGGGAAGGTGCCGGATTCATAAGATATCTGGAAGAGACGCGAAAGAACTGGAGCAAGCTCCGCTGCACATCTCTTCAGTACAATGGCAGGAATCAAGTCCGGACCAGAAGCTTTGTTGATGTCGAGCGACAAGAGCACTCGTCTTACGGTCTTATGCCTGAATGTTACCTCCCGCATAGTGTGGGGAACCCTTTGAATTGACGGCACTTGGGCGTTGGTGGGGACGTCCATGGTGGAGTTGGCAGCAAATATCTTGGCTAGCACTTCCGCCTTGGCCTTTGAGTCGAATACAATAGTTCCATCCTGACACGTAAGTGGTGGAAGGCTACTGTGTGAGAAGTTCTTTTCAATCTGCTTGGCCAGCGTCCAGAAAGACCGACTGCCATTGCGCTGCAACATTACCCTGTGCCTAACTTTTATATCATGCTGGTTTTTGGCATTGCGAACCGCTTCGTTATATTTGTTTCTGGACTCGACGTCGGCTTGTCTGTTCTCTACAGTGGGGTTTTGTAAGTAGGTTCTGTGGGCCTTGATCTTCTGCTGGCGAGCAGTGTCACACGATTTGTTGAACCAGCCGTTGGACCCTGGTTTAGGAACTTTCACTGTGTGAGGGATGTATTCCTCCATTCCGACGTGGATAATTTCGGTTATTGAAGAACAGACAGTCGACGCATCAGCGTCCGTGAAACAGACATCTCTCCAAGGAAAGCTAGAGAAGAAGTCTCTGAGCCCCTCCCAGTCGGCATGCCCGTAATGCCAAGTTTTGCGGCCTGTGCGAGTTTCTGCTGCCACAGCGGCTTCGGACCGAAACCTAACCTCCACAACACCGTGATCTGAGTTACCCAGGGGGGACAGGACAGCAGTGCTGTAAGGGGCAGGATGCGTGGTCAGAAAGAGATCCAGCAGGCTACTGGCGTGTGACGAGACGCGGGGGAAAAAAGTAGGGCTCGTCACCAGCTGGGTCAGCCCTTGAGTAAGAGCGAACGCTTCGACTGCACGACCTGCTGCATCGGTCTTATTTGAGCCCAACCAAAGCTCATTATGGGCATTGAAATCACCGAGAAGAACTACCTCTGAAGCGGGGTGATTGATGTTCAGGAAGTCGATCAGGACGGCGAGGTATTCGAGTAGGTCATCCCAGTTATGGTTCGAGGGAGAGCGATAAAGGCAGCAAATAAATTTGGGTGAAGTTTTGGAGTTGAGGCGAAGCCACAGAATGTCCTTCCGGTCTGATTCCAAAGAAAGATCCCTGGAGCAGGAAAGACTGCTGCGGACAAAAGCCACAACTCCCCCGTTCTTTCTCAGATTGGAGTGCACCTCGTAGTTTGGGAAGTTGAGATGGTTAATCGGTGCAGTCTCTGAGATTTTTGTCTCCGCCAAGAAAAGCACGGCGGGACGATTGGATTGCAGGTAGTGATGAACAGCATCAATGTTGCTATTGATCCCGCAGATGTTCGAAAAACAAATTTTATCTTCGATGTTGTTCCCTCGAGCCCACCCTCCACCCGGACATTCCGAGAGTGGAGTGAGTTTACGTCCGGAGTTTTTAGTGCTCGAGGGATCCATCATCATTAATTTCTTTGTTTTTGCCAAACACGAGCACATAATATTATTATTGAGACAGGGCGGTACTCAAACTTCCAAAGGGCTATAACTTCGTTACTTTAATTTTACCAGAAAAATGGTAAAGGAAAAAAACATTTCTTTTGATCAGATCTACTCACTGTTAAAATAAATGACTCAACTTCGAAGTCACCCTGTATATAGTCCCGATCTAAGTACTAACGATTTCTTTACTTTCCCGAAAATTGAAAACAGACTGCGTGGTCAAAGGTTCCAGTCACCGGAAGACGCAGTTGACGCATTCAAAAATGCCGTTTTGGATCTGCCAGCAAACGAGTGGAACAAGTGCTCCGAAAATTGGTTCGAGCGCATGCAGATATTTATTAATCTTCGTGGAGAATACTTCTAAAAACAATAAAGTCATTTGAGACTACCTACCGTGTTGCTTTATTTCCATATGCAAAACTTAAAAGACATCCTCGATTCGGCGGCTATCATCTGACCAGGCTGAGAAGATGAGGATGGGTGCTAGCAGTTGGAAAAATCCACTGCTTTCCGTCTAAGCTAAGGAACAGCGGTTATAAAACTAGATATCTGACAAGCAAAAATAAGTAAAACAGTAAAATACTGCTTCTATTTGGCTGTTAAAACCAATTGAAGACTCAGGAATAGTTTTGTGCGATTGGAAATATGCCGCTTTGCACTCCTCAATCTTTGAACAATAGCGAAGCTCCTTTTCTAAATGAAAATCTTTTGATGTTGCCACAGTATAAATTTGCCAGACTGTTTGAACCCTGAATGTGCATTAAAATTTTCAATATTCGAATCATTGGGAATGATTATAATATACGTATAATCCATAATTATAGGGCACTATCCTTTATTTATATAATGGATGCAATATAAAATTGAAATATTTACATGTAAACCATCGCATGGCTACTGATATTAAAATGGAATTATTACATTAAAGGTAAATACGCTTTCTAGTGAATGATCGATGCATAAGCTAGTATTTTATGATAACCGTATATCCAGAAATTGGCATCCAAATTAATTTTAAAAAACTAGGGCTAGAGTGTTCGTATCTCAAGAATAGGCTAGCTTCACTATATAGATGAAACCTGTATGTCCACACCGAAGTGAAACCTATAGTAAAAGTTCAGTGTACAATGAATATGTTACCCAACTAACAATTATCACTCCTATTAGAGTTGCAAGAATGATTATACATTATTCCTTAAACAGCATTGTATACTGTAAGAACATTGGCAAAACCCTCTTAGAACAGCTATACAAGCGGAATGGGCACACCTAATAGGACACTTCAGTCATTTAAAATGTTAAATAAGGGCTGCAGGTAACAGTTATAAAACAAAAGTGTAAGCCTCTTGCAGCCGCTATAGGACATTTGCGTCAGTGCAAGATTCAGTTTTTGTCAACTATACAACTATTTTGTTACGTGATTCTACTTTCTTGCAACCAAACTATTTCTTATGTATTGTTTACAGTAACACATTACTGTCATCTTGTTTACTTACATATCGGCCATTGTGAATTTCATACACAGGTACATGGTAAACTTCAACACTGTGATATAGGGCTATTGAATTACTTGCTCAGCAAATTTTATTGTGATTATCGTGCAAAGTAGTTACCCAATTTCTACGGGCTTCATATTTGATTCATATTTTGACTATGATCAAAAGTATGTCTAGATTTTTAAGATGGAAAACTGAACTTATCTGCGTTAAATCTTCCACAAATCCTATATTTAGATACAATTACACTAATTTTTATCACTTTATATCTGTAATTTCGAACTGAAACATAGTTATTTAATATTAAATAGAGGAATAAATGTTTGCCCAATAAGGCGGGTGGTTGTGTACAATCATGGCATCGTCCATGTTGTCGTTAGGTTATTAGAATATTTTGGTCTTGCCTGCAGGTGTTATACAACAATTTGACAAATGTCTGAAATGAAATACCGACAGAGTCGAATGATTCACCCAGAATTTGTACCAGATCTATATCCTCTGTTTGAACAGTTTTTAAAACCTGTTGAACCAATATGCATGCGTTTTTTGTCTTAAAACATTGATTATGGCATTTTAGCTTTTTATTATATGACAGCAGAAAGTTAGGTTATGGTGAAGTTGTTTACCAACATATTTAGCATGTGTACAGCCTTTGACAGTTACTAAACAACAGCTGTACAAGTGCTTCCGTTGGGAGCAATTTGTTGGCTAAAGTAGTAAATTGCACAGCAAAACAACAAGGCTCAGGTTTGTTTTATAAACGTTACCATGGATGCCACAACACAACCATTTTGACTAACGTGCAAATATGCCGTATAAAATAGTTGTATAAACGTTTATGCAACAGTTAAAAATTTGCCCTATAAGGTGTTGTATAACTTTGCTATAAGAATATTTTAGGCACTTCATTTTAGAGCAAATATGCTGCAGAAAGCAAATCTGCATTGCACATAACATCAAGGCAGCATTTTTGTGTTCAGGCAACAACAATAGAGAGCTTTTATGGCTGAACGGTTCTTTTACCAAAAGCTTATACCACTGCTTTGCTAGTTGGGTATAGGTATAAAAGTAAAGATGACGAAGTACTCATAGTAACAGTGTTCATCTAAACATCCGGATGATTCCTGGCAATAGATCACTCTCGAATTTGATTCGGAGGCCGTAAGTCAAAAAGCATAAAACGGAAGCAGTTCTAGCGCCAGCAGCGTTCGATCGTATAGTAATTCGGAATTAAGGTCAGTCGTAAACAGCAATTTGTGCTTCCCACGTCCGAACCATCGGCGTACCTCCATAGCCTCTACAAATTACCCTTGTAAAGAAAATGCGAATTATTTTCACCCGACTGCCTCGGAAAAGGATTACGTATTTCGCACGTGGATATGTATATATTAGGCAACAAATTCTGTTCGACGGGCCACAGTCCAAGCGATTGGATAGATTTTGAAATGTTAGAGATTGCTAGGTTCGTCTTAGAGTATTCAAATTCTGTGGAAACAAATTGAGGATCTTGATGAAAGTTTCAGCTTTTAAATTTCTGTTTCACGTGCTACGTCTGGCTCAATGGACTTCATTGATAGTGACCTAGATTTGTTTGATCGGACATTGAGTATGCCAAAATGTAATAAAAGCAAAATAGCAGCCTCTAAGCTTCAACTATGAAATTTCTCTTCTTACGGCTACATACAGTCTGATGAGTTTCCACATTTGAGTTGTCGTTAGATTTTTACTGAAAGCGCAATCGGAAATTCATTCTCTCTAGTTACTGGACTGTTCCATCAGTTTAAACAGGCTCAATTCCAGAGGAGATAAGACGGTAGATTCTCAGTAGTTATTCCCAGAATAACAGCCCAACTAACAATTATCACTCCTATTAGAGTTGCAAGAATGTATTCCTTACACAGCACTGTATACTGTAAGAACATTGGCAAAACCCTCTTAGAACAGCTATACAAGCGGAATGGGCACACCTAATAGGACACTTCAGTCATTTAAGAGGTTGTATAAGGGCTGCAGGTAACAGTTATACAACAAAAGTGTAAGCCTCTTGCAGTCGCTATAGGACATTTGCGTCAGTGCAAGATTCAGTTTTTGTCAACTATACAACTATTCTGTTACGTGATTACATCTTGTTTACTTACATATGGGCCATTGTGAATTTCATACACAGGTATATGATAAACTTCTACACTGTGATATAGGGCTATTGAATTACTTGCGCAGCAAAATTTATTGTGATTATCATGCAAAATAGTTACGCAATTTCTACGGGCTTCGTATTTGATTCATATTTTAATAATAATCAAAAGTATGTCTAGATTTTTCAGATGGAAAACTGAACTTATCTACGTTAAATCTTCCACAAATCCTATATTTAGACATAATTACACTAATGTTTATCACTTTATATCTGTAATTTCGAACTGAAACATAATTATTTAATATCAAATAGAGGAATAAATGTTTACCCAATATGGCGGGTGATTGTATATAATCATGGCATCGTCCATATTGTCTTTAGTTTATTAGAATATTTTGGTGTTGCCTGCAGGTGTTATACAACGTTTTGACAAATGTCAGAAATGAAATACCGACAGAGTCGAATGATTTACCTAGAAGTTGTACGAGATCTATATCTTCTGCTTGAACAGTTGATAAAACCTTTTAACCAATATGCATGCGTTGTTTGTCTTAAAACATTGGTTATGACATTTTAACAAAAATATGATAGCAGAAAGTTAGGTTATGGTGAAGTTGTATACCAACATATTCAGCATATGTACAGCCTTTAACAGTTACTAAACAGTTGTATAAGTTCTTCTGTTGGGAGCAATTTGTTGGCTAAAGTAGTAAATTTGCACAGCAAAACGACAAGGCTCGGGTTTAAACGTTACCATGGATGCAACAATACAACCATTTTGACTAACTTGCAAATATGCCGTATAAAATAGTTGTATAAACAGTTAAAAACTTGCCCTATAAGGTGTTGTATAACTATGCTATAAGAATATTTTAAACACTTCATTTTAGAGCAAATATGTTACAGAAAGCAAACTTGCATTCCACACAACATTAAACCAGCATTGTGGTGTTCAAGCAACAACAATAGAGAGCTTTTATGGCTGAACGGTTCTTTTACCATAAGCTTATAGCACTACTTTGCTAGTTGGGAGGAAACGTAGAGACACAGCACTAACGCATCTTCTTTGATTTTACGAGTTTGATCTATCAGTTAAAGGTTACACATTCGCCATTTTCCACAAACGTTGACGACAGGCTTTAAGCCTGATTCAGGAAATGATACGGAAGTTCTTCAAAACGCAGATGTCCGAAATTTTCTTCTAAAATAACAGTGCAAATCGAGACACAAGATTAACGCATCTTTTATTTTGATTTGACCGGTTTATCCTATCAGTAAAAGTAAACTCATTGACCACCGTTCACAAATGCCGGCCACAGATTTTAAGCTAGCATTTTTGATTCCGCAAGTGGAAAACAGTCATCTGAAACGTAAGATTTCGATAGTTTCTCCTAGAATAACGGAGAAAATCAAAACGTTACCGCATTTGACCGACTAGTTGACGTATGTTCATTCACCAGCTATTACGTTCGATTCCGGAAGTGATAAAGGAGTCCTTCAAATCCCAAATTCTCAATAGTTTCTTTGATATTAATTACTGCTGTCCGCTCAGTTAAAGTATATGCATTCACCATTTTCCACTAAGGTGGAACATTTCAAGATAACACGTTCAAGCCCGAAAGTAGTAAGTCCTTTAAAACGTAGATTTGCAATATCCTCTCGCAGAGTCGCCGGCGTTTGGGACTTTATTCCTTGTTTTCAATTTTGTAAAACATTTACATTGTATGTATCCGGTAACCCAAGATTTCAGGTTGTACGTGGAAACAATGGTATTGTAGTACTTAGAAATCAAAAAGGTTGATTGACTGTAACAGCAGGTGCGTTGGTCTCCTAGTTTTTCTTGATTTATTGGGTAAAAAGCCAAAGTCCATGAAGGCAGCTGGGACGCCATCCGGCTTCAGTTGCATTTCCTTCACAATAACCGGGAATATCAAGCAATAAAAATTTCGGATCTTATAAAATTTTACGAGTTTCCCCTATCAGTTTTTCACAAACATCGGTCACTGATATTAAGCTAACACGGAAGTTATAGAAACGCCATTTATATCCTAAAATTTCTATGTTTTTTTTCTAGAATAACAGGAAAACTCGAGATACAAGATTAACGCATTTTTTTTTTTATTTTACGAGTTTGCTCGATCATATAAAGTAAGCGGAGTCACAGTCTTCAACAAACATCGGACACAGATTTTAAACTAGCACGTGCGACTTTTTCGAAAAAAACAGGGAAATTCGAAATACGACATTAACGCATATTTTTTTGAACTTACGATTTTGTCTAATCAGTTAAAGTACGGGCATTCACCATTTTCCACAAACGTCGGCTACCGACTTCAAGGGATTCCGGAAGTAACAAAATAAAAAAATCCTTCAAAACCTAGATTTTCAATACATTCTCCTAGATTTTAGAATAACAAGAAAAATTGAGACAACATTAACACAACTTTTTTTTATTGATTTCAGGTCTATCCAATTAGTCAAAGTATGCGCATTCACCATCTTCCACAAACGCAGACCACATACTTCAAGCTAACTCGTTTGACTCCGGAAGTGATAAGAAACTACTTCAAAATGTAGATTTTCAATATTTCCTCCTTTAATAACAATAAAAATTGAGATACAACATTAATGCTTCTTTTTTGATTTCACGAGATTATCAGTTAAAGATTTTAAGCTTACTCGTTCGAGTCCGGAAGCGACAAGAAACTATTTCAAAACGTAGATTTACATTTTTTTCATCTGGTATACCAAGAAAAATTAAAATACAACATTAAGACATTTTCTTTATTGATTTTAGGTCTGTCCAATTAGATAAAGTATGCGCATTCACCATCTTCCACAAATGCAGGTCATATGTAGATTCTAACACGTTTGATTCCGGAAGTGTCAATGAAGTCATTGGTAGCGTAGATTTTCTAGAGAAACAGGGAAATTGGAGATGCGACTTTAACGCATATTTTTTTGATTTTACGAGTTTGTCTAATCAGTTAAGGTATGGGCGTTCACCATTTTCCACAAACGTCGGCTAAAGACTTTAAGCGATTCCGGAAGTAATAAAATAAAGAAATCCTTCAAAACGTAGATTCTCAATACCTTCTCCTAGATTCTAGAATAACAAGAAAAATTAAGATACAACATTAACACAGCTTTTTTTATTGATTCTGGTCTGCCCAATTAGTTAAAGCATGCGCATTCACCATCTTCCACAAACGCAGACCTTAGATTTTAAGCTAACACATTTGTCCATCTAGATAAGGTATGCGTATTCACTATCTTCCACAAACGCTGACCATAGTTTTTAAGCTAACACGTTTGACTACGAGAGTGACAATGAAGTCAGTCGGAGCGTAGACTTTCTAGAAAAACAGGGAAATTCGAGATACGACATTAACGCATATTTTTTTGATTTCAGGATTTTGTCTAATCAGTTAAAGTATGGGCATGCACCATTTTCCACAAAAGTCGGCTAACAGACATTAAGCGATTCCGGAAGTAATAAAATAAAGAAGTCCTTCAAAACCTAGATTTTAAATACCTACTTCTAGATCTTAGAATAACAAGAAAAATTGAGATACAACATCAACACAACTTTTTTTTATTGATTTTAGGTCTGCCCAATTAGTTAAAGTATGCGCATTCAACATCTTCCACAAACGCAGACCATAGGTTTTAGGCTAACACGTTTGTTTGACTCCGGAAGTGAAAAAAAACTACAGGGTGGGGCAAAAGTCGCGAAGGGATTTGAAAAATTAATAACTTTTTTAAATTTCTTTGATATTAATTACTGCCGTCCGTTCAGTTAAAGTATGTACATTCACCATTTTCCAATAACGTCGGCTACAGAATTCAAGATAACACGTTCAAGTCCGAAAGTAGTAAGTCCTTTAAAACGTAGATTTGCAATACCCTCTCGCAGAGTCGCCGGCGTTTGGGACTTTATTCCTTGTTTTCAATTTTGTAAAACATTTACATTGTATGTATCCGGTAACCCAAGATTTCAGGTTGTACGTGGAAACAATGGTATTGTAGTACTTAGAAATCAAAAAGGTTGATTGACTGTAACAGCAGGTGCGTTGGTCTCCTAGTTTTTCTTGATTTATTGGGTAAAAAGCCAGAGTCCATGAAGGCAGCAGGGACGCCATCCGGCTTCAGTTGCATTTCCTTCACAATAACCGGGAATATCAAGGAATAAAAATTTCGGATCTTATAAAATTTTACGAGTTCCCCTATCAGTTTTTCACAAATATCGGTCTCTGATATCAAGCTAACACTGGAAGTAATAGAAACGTCATTTATATCCTAAAGTTTCAATGTTTTTTTCTAGAATAACAGGAAAACTCGAGATACAAGATTAACGCATCTTTTTTTATTTTACGAGTTTGCTCGATCATGTAAAGTAAGCGGAGTCACAGTCTTCAACAAACATCGGACACAGATTTTAAACTAGCACGTTCGATTTTTTCGAAAAAAACAGGGAAATTCGAAATACGACATTAACGCATATTTTTTTGAACTTACGATTTTGTCTAATCAGTTAAAGTATGGACATTCACCATTTTCCACAAACGTCGGCTACCTACTTTAAGGGATTCCGGAAGTAACAAAATAAAAAAATCCTTCAAAACCTAGATGTTCAATACCTTCTCCTAGATTTTAGAATAACAAGAAAAATTGAGACAACATTAACACAACTTTTTTTATTGATTTCAGGTCTATCCAATCAGTCAAAGTATGCGCATTCACCATCTTCCACAAACGCAGACCATATACTTCAAGCTAACCCGTTTGACTCCGGAAGTGATAAGAAACTATTTCAAAACGTAGACTTTCATGTTTTTCCTTCGTAGCGTAGATTTTCAATATTTCCTCCTTTAATAACAATAAAAATTGAGATACATCAATAATGCTTCTTTTTTTGATTTCACGAGATTATCAGTTAAAGATTTTAAGCTTACTCGTTCGAGTCCGGAAGCGACAAGAAACTATTTCAAAACGTAGATTTACATTTTTTTCATCTGGTATACCAGGAAAAGTTAAAATACAACATTAAGACATTTTCTTTATTGATTTTAGGTCTGTCCAATTAGATAAAGTATGCGCATTCACCATCTTCCACAAATGCAGGTCATAGATTCTAAGCTAACACGTTTGATTCCGGAAGTGTCAATGAAGTCATTGGTAGCGTAGATTTTCTAGAAAAACAGGGAAATTGGAGATGCGACTTTAACGCATATTTTTTTGATTTTACGAGTTTGTCTAATCAGTTAAGGTATGGGCGTTCACCATTTTCCACAAACGTCGGCTAAAGACTTTAAGCGATTCCGGAAGTAATAAAATAAAGAAGTCCTTCAAAACGTAGATTCTCAATACCTTCTCCTAGATTCTAGAATAACAAGAAAAATTAAGATACAACATTAACACAGCTTTTTTTATTGATTCTGGTCTGCCCAATTAGTTAAAGCATGCGCATTCACCTTCTTCCACAAACGCAGACCTTAGATTTTAAGCTAACACGTTTGATTTCGGAAGTGTCAATGAAGTCATTCGTAGCGTAGATTTTCTAGAAAAATAGGGAAATTCGAGATATGACTTTAACGCATATTTTTTTGATTTTATGAGTATCTCTAATCAGTTAAGGTATGGGCGTTCACCATTTTCCACAAAAGTCGGCTAAAGACTTTAAGCGATTACGGAAATAATAAAATAAAGAAGTCCTTCAAAACCTAGATTCTCAATACCTTCTCCTAGACTCTAAAATAACAAGAAAAATTGAGATACAACATTAACACAGCTTTTTTATTGATTCTGGTCTGCCCGATTAGTTAAAGCATGCGCATTCACCTTCTTCCACAAACGCAGACCATACATTTTAAGGTCGCACGTCCCTTTTTTTCAACTGTGCGTTTGGAGCAGTATTATGAGCACTTATTGTCTGATTATTTCAGGGTGGGTATAAAAGTGACTGATTTATGATAATCTCATGTTTTTTTGTCAAAATGACAACTTTTTTTTGCCAATTTTTTTCCAGCCCCAGCTTCGAAACAAATAATCGTAAAGACATGAAATTAAGTGATTGCATTATGAATCAATAAAGGAACGTTCTTTATCGCTCATTTTCCACATATAATTTATTTTTCGAGCGTTTGTTTGACTCCGGAAGTGACAAGAAACTACTTAAAAACGTCGATTCTCATGTTTTTTATTCGTAGCGTAGATTTTCAATATTCCCTCCTTTAATAACAATAAAAATTGAGGTACAACATTAACGATTTTTTTTTTGATTTCACGAGACTATCAGTTAAAGATTTTAAGCTTACTCGTTCGAGTCCGGAAGTGACAAGGAACTATTTCAAAACGTATATTTACATTTTTTTCTTCTGGTATACCAATTAAAATTGAAATACAACATTAAGACATTTTTTTATCGATTTTAGGTCTGTCCAATTAGATAAAGAATGCGCATTCACCATCTTCCACAAACGCAGACCATAGATTTTAAGCTAACACGTTTGACTCCGGAAGCGAAAATAGCGAGTCATTATTAACGTAGATTTTCGATATTTTCTTCTTTAGTAACAACAAATATTGAGATACAACAGTAACGCATCTTCTTTTCGTGAATTTTAATTCTTGTCTTCTGGTATATCAGGGAAAATTGAGATACAACATTAATCCATTTTTTTTAATTCTCGTGTATCTCAATTAGTTGAAGAATGGGAATTCATCGTTTTCAAGAAACGTCGCTAACAGATTTCAGGCTAACACGTCCGAGTCCGGAAATGATGAAAACGTCATTCAAGTCCTAGATATTTATTATTGGTTTCTAGAATATCAGGAAAAATCTAGATAAACATTAACACATTTTATTTTACGAATTTGCTCCATCATTTAAAGTAAGCGCTACCACCATTTTCCACAAAACATCGACCACAGATCTTAACACGTTCGGTTCCGGAAGTGATAAAGATGTCCTTCAAAACCTGGATTGCCAGTATCTTCTTCTTGAATAAGAAGGAAAATCGCATTTCGTTTATTTTAGGTCAGTCAAAGTAAGCACATTCATCATTTTTCCTCAAAACACGTCAACAGATTTCAAGCTAACACGTTCGATTCCGGAAGTGACAAGAGAGACCTTCAAAACGTAGATATTCAATATTTTCTTCTAGAATAACATTGAAAATAAATGTACATGATTGACGCATTTTTTTATTTAACAAGTTTGCCCTATCGGTTAATGTGAGCGCATTCACTGTTGTCAAATGTATATCTTCAAAGGATCAAACGTGTGTTCCAGGTAAGGTGGTGAAAAGTCGCATACCTCCAAGATCCTGAATAGTTCAGAATGAAAATAGTCAGTTATTGCGCAGAAATAGCATGCACCTTCGAAAGTTACCTAAGGAACACACCTTCAATTCTGATGCTTATGAGACAGATTTGAAACCTATTAACCATGGACATAATATTAGTGACGATAAAGGTATTAATGCTAACGATACTAGTGACAGTGTGGGTGTGCAACGTAATCAAAGGATTCGTAGACTGTCCCGTAGATTTAATGTTTATACGACGAATGTCTTTTAAGTTTTGCATATAGAAACATAGTAGGCCGCGCGGATCGAATGTCAGTACTGAATGTTAACCTCACTCTTTAGTAAACTGAAATTCAAAGTTTCACAACAATACGTGCAGTGTTCTCACTATAGTGAATTTTTAAGTGTCACCAAGTCATTATAAAAATGGAACTCAACCGAGAACATTTTAGCGCCATAATTTATTACAACTTTCAGAGACAATTATCGCAACAAGAATGCCTTGCTGAGTTACTGTCTGTTTTCGGCAACGAAGAGCCACATCAGTCGACAATTTCCCATTGGTATGGAGCATTCAAAAGGGACCTTAGTGCCTTTTTGCCCACTGTCAGGGACCTTACAGGTCCCACAACACCAAGAGGCTTGTGTGACAAGTCCTCCAAGGCATCGGGATGAGGAACAAAGACTTCTCATTGGTTATAAGGGCCTATTTCAGCCAGTGCCTCGATACGTCACTTTGGCGTGTTGTTTTTCCCCCGCAAATTCCTGAACTTATTAGCACTACCTCATGACGCATACCTGACGTCCTGAATCCCGTCTAGTGCTACCACAAGGCTTAAAAATTGATTTAAATCGTTTCGTTCATTATAATAAATTCTAAGACGGAAAACGAAAAATATCATTTTCTGTCCATTTCTGTGTGTAAAACATGGCAACAAAAACGACTGTGGTATGTCATAAAAACATCAGGTTTGCTTGAGGATTCGGGACTCCTTATAGGAGACAAAATAATATACAGGGTGTCCCGAAAAAATTTTCAGTATTCTACTACCGGTTTCTAGAGCATAAAATAGGAAGAAAAGTTTATATAAACATAGGTCGACGAACGTCCCCTAAGGGCGCTACGGTCTTTTAAAGGGGCTCCCCTGAAGATGGTTTTTCCTTAATATTTCCAAAACGTGTTGAGATAAAGACATAAAATTTGGTATGCCAGCCTAGTTTTTTTATGCTGAATTTAAAAATATTAACAATTTTAGACAGTTTTGTTTGGAAGCGTATGTAACAGGGACGGATTCAAGTTATTTTAGCCAAAAATTTTTTGTGTGATTCTATTTTTGAAATTCAATTTTAGAATTTGAAAATTTAGGATCTTCTACATGAAAAAGGTATTCTTATTGAATATCGATAAATTGTGCCATTTTTGAATAAAATCAAACTAAAAAATTTGTCACATGATAGGAAATGTACCGCGAATTTAAATGAATTGTTGGTTATACATAGTTAGCCATGACTGTAAACAAAAGTTGTTTTGATTTGTTATGACTTATTTTGACATGAAGCTGACATTGTTAACAGTGTAAAATTACTAGATTAAAATCAAAATTTTTATTAAATCGATTTAAAATGCCAAGATTTACAGACAGAGAACTGACTGACATGCATTTTGTGTGCAAGTTTTGCAATGGCTGTTCATTGCTGGCCGTAAGAGAATATCAAAGAAGATTTCCCAATCGCATAGTACCTGGACATCGAATATTTACTGATATTCACCGGAATTTGTCAAACCATGGAAGTTTTCAGCGCATGCAGAGCTCAGGCTCAGGCTCCACACAAAATTGTTAATATTTTTAAATCCAGCATAAACAACTAGGCTAGAATACCAAATTTTATGTCTTTATCTTAACACGTTTCGGAAATATTAAGGAAAAACCATCTTCAGGGGACCCTCTTTAAAAGACAGTAGCGACCTTAGGGGACGTTTGTCGACCTATGTTTATATAAACTTTTTTTCTTCCTATTTTAAGCTCTAGAAGCCGCTGGTAGAATATTGCACACTTTTTTCGGGACACCCTGTATAGAACAGGGCACTATCCCAATTATAGAATAACGGAACTATAATTAATGATTAATCTAAAATTTCACCTCTTCGAGAAAACGTGAATACGAGGGGAGGTCAGAAAGTACGCAATTCACGGCACCGAAAAGAAAAACATCATTACACACCATGTTGAATACATAGCCGTAGTCTTTGGATAAATGACCATTACACATCCCTCAGCATGTGTTCTCTCATGTTCAGAAAAGCATCCATAATCATTTCCTTCATATTCTCCAGGGTAGATGGTGGATATCTATAAACCTCTTGCTTAACGTAGCCCCATAGAAAGAAGTCAATCGTTGTCATATCTGGTGATCTAAGGGGCCAGGATGAAGGGCCATCACGACCGATCCAATGATTGTTGCTCCAATAGTTACGCACACGGTTATGGTAATGCGCAGGTGCGCCGTCAGGTATTCTGTACCTGTTAATCTGCTGTCGAAAAAGGAAGGCCCGATAACTTGTCTGTCAGTAGCTCCTCCCCAAACATTCAAGTTCCATTTATTTTGGAAATCTACTTGCCTAACCCAGTAAGGGTTTCTGTCCCATAATGGTGCATGTTATGCCTATTGACAACACCTAGGCTGTTAAAAGTTGACTCATCGCGAAAAAGGACCTTATCCAGAAAACTTTATTTAGCATTATTATTCTACTAAACTCCATTCGAGCTGCGATATCCTGAGGACGAAGGCCTTGCTGCAAGCATAGGTAATATGGATTGTACCTATGCTTGTTAATAATCCTTTGGACAGAAGTTCTGCATATATAAGTTTCTGCTCCAATTTGCCGTGCACTTAAATGGGGATTTTCCTGGAACTTTAATAGAACCTCCAACTGATTCGCCTCATTGGTGACACTTGGATTATTCATACATTTTTTACTATATTCCACTGCTCCACTTGATTCAAAACGTTCTCGTAGTGTGGAAAATGTTTCCAGCCTTGGATGTCGCATATTAGGAAACTATTTCTTTGGGCTTCGCCCAAAACGAACACCATATCCATATTCACCGTTTCTTCTTTAGAAAAATTCATTTTCAAACACGTTTTTATTATAACGCTCACAAAGCTAATTTTGACAGTTTTTAACTAATCAACAATTTATTTGTTTCCAAGGATGATGCGATATTTTAGGGAATTAAGCCGTTCCATAAAAGACGTGGTAATAACCGAAAAAATAGCCGTAAAAGCCCTATGTGTCTAGTATAAAAAAATATTATAAAAAACTGAATCTAAACTTGCACAAATGTACAGTGTGATTCATTTGATATTTTTGAGAAAAACTGCAATTTGCGTTTTGTCCACCCTGTATGAGCAAACATTAAAATTCTAAAAAGTAACAAATAAGATAAAAGCCGAGGTGTGTAAGTTTTGTTTATACAAAATTCAACACTACGAATTTCAAAATGGCGGACTGAGGTTGCCGAAATGTGGGGTTTTTCTAGAAAAAACACCTAATACCTCAGTAGCTAATTACCAAAACCCCACAGTATGTTATATCAATTTTCTTCTTTTGAATTGGTTTATCCAGATATGCAACAAAATTTGAAGCATTCAATTTGAAAAATCACAACTTGAATATGTAAGTCGAAATTGGGATACCCTGTATCATGGCTATTTTAGAAGTGTTCCCTCAAATGTCATGTATAACATCCCATGAATAGATGTTCCCAAAATGTATTTGCCTATAAGTCATATTCTGTCCACACATGTATGGGCGACCCTATATATATATACATATATATTTTAGGAAAGTTCAGTATTATTTAATATTTTGTCTCACCTGATAAATGTATCCGAGCCAGTCTGCTCGCGCTTACCTTGATGGTGTTGATAAAAACATTGGATGCCTGACCAGTTTTTGTTTGGTTTTTGCAGCAGCCAGATGAGATCAGAACTGAATTGTTTGTGTACAATACGGGTAGTGTTTTGAGAGATAATTAGTTTAATTTCGGCCTCGAGTTAACATCCGAAGTGAGATATACCGTGCGTGCCAAAGACTGTGACATTTTTCTTATTTTGGATTGGTTCTAGTCCTAATTTATTGATGTTCGGTAAGAGAGAGCTAACACTCAAGTATCCGGATGTTTATTTTGGAACCTTAAATGGTTGAAATGTTTATTTTCGAACCATAAATGGTTGACTTATGTCCTTTTGGAACCTTAGGTGGCTGATTTATGTTTATTTTGGAACCTTAAATGGTTGAAATGTTTATTTTCGAACCTTAAATGGTTGACTTATGTAATTTTGTAACCTTGGATGGTTGATTCATATTTATTTTGGAACCTTAAATAGTTGACATATTAATTTTGCGAACCTTAAATGGTTGATTTATGTCCCTTTGGAACCTTAGATGGTTGAGTTATGTTTATTTTGTAACCTTAAATGGTTCATATGTTTTTTTTTCGAACCTCAAATGGTTGACTTATGTCCTTTTGGAACCTTAGATGGTTGATTTATGTTTATTTTCGAACCTTGAATAATTGACATGTTAACTTTCGAGCCTTAAATGGTTGACTTATATCCTTTTGGAACCTTAGGTGGCTGTTTAATGTTTATTTTGGAACCTTAAATGGTTGATATGTTTATTTTCGAACTTTAAATGGTTGACTTATGTAATTTTGGAACTTTGGATGGTTAAATCATATTTATTTTGGAACCTTAAATAGTTGACATGTTAATTTTTGAACCTTAAATGGTTGACTTATGTCCCTTTGGAACCTGAGATGGTTGAGTTATGTTTATTTTGTAACCTTCAATGGTTGATATGCTTTTTCTTCGAGCCTTAAATGGTTGACTTATCTCCTTTTGGAACCTTAGGTGGCTGATTTATGTTTATTTTGGAACCTTAAATGGTTGATATGTTTATTTTCGAACTTTAAAT
Organism: Acanthoscelides obtectus; assembly: GCA_963669975.1. Lineage (NCBI taxonomy): Eukaryota > Metazoa > Arthropoda > Insecta > Coleoptera > Chrysomelidae > Acanthoscelides > Acanthoscelides obtectus. The sequence continues at coordinate 17,607,363 of CAVLJG010000007.1, read as the reverse complement.
GGTTGACTTATGTAATTTTGGAACCTTGGATGGTTGATTTATGTTTCTTGTGGAACCTTAAATGGTTGACACGTTAATTTTCGAACCTTAAATGGTTGACTTATAGCCCTTTGGAACCTTAGATGGTTGAGTTATGTTTATTTTGGAACCTCAAATGGTTGATATGTTTATTTTCTAATCTTAAATGGTTGACTTATGTAGTTTTGGAGCTTTAGATGGTTGATTTATGTTTATTTTGAAACCTTAAATGGTTGAAATGTCAATTTTCAAACCTTAAATGGTTGACTTATGTCCTGTTGGAACCTTAGGTGGCTGATTTATGTTTATTTTTGGAACCTTAAATGGTTGATATGTTTATTTTCGAACTTTAAATGGTTGACTTATGTAATTTTGGAACCTTGGATGGTTGATTTATGTTTCTTGTGGAACGTTAAATGGTTGACACGTTAATTTTCGAACCTTAAATGGTTGACTTATAGCCCTTTGGAACCTTAGATGGTTGAGTTATGTTTATTTTGGAACCTCAAATGGTTGATGTGTTTATTTTCTAATCCTAAATGGTTGACTTATGTAGTTTTGGAGCTTTAGATGGTTGATTTATGTTTATTTTGAAACCTTAAATGGTTGAAATGTCAATTTTCAAACCTTAAATGGTTGACTTATGTCCTGTTGGAACCTGAGATGGTTGAGTTATGTTTATTTTGGAACCTCAAATGGTTGATATGTTTATTTTCTAACCTTAAATGGTTGACTTATGTAATTTTGGAGCCTTAGATGGTCGATTTATGTTTATTTTGGAACCTTAACTGGTTGACTCATGTTCTTTTAGAATAAATAATAAAGAAATTGATTATTGAAAATATAAACAAATAACAAAAAAATTGATTATTAAAAGATAGAAAAAAGATCCTCAGATGGTTGAGGGAAATTTGTATTTTTCGCACTTAGTTGGCTGTATTATTCCGTATCAAAGGCCGAAATGGTGTTTAACACTACGTTAAGAGCGTTTTGAATATGATGTTTTATTGTAACAATCCAAGATCTAAAGAGTATGACCCGAACCTTAAATGGTTGACATGTTAATTTTGATATGTTTATCTGCTGTACTGGTAATTACAATATTTTTTGCGTACGAGGGCGTGCAGGATAGGATGGCCGTGTTAGGAATGTTCAGTAATATTTAATATTTTGTCTCACCTGATAAATGTATCCTAGCAAGTCTGATCGCGCTTACCTTGATGGTGTTGATAAAGACATTGGATGCCTGACCAGTTTTTGTTTGGTTTTTGCAGCGGTCAGTCATGAACGTTCTGTTGACGACATCAGATCTCAATTGCTTGTGTGCAATACAAGTAGAGTTTTGAGAGATAATTAGTTAACATATATAAAAGTTAACAAATCAAAAATGTAGCATTCACCATTTTCCAGATATTTTAACACGTTCGAGTCCGGAAGTGATAAGGAGGTCCTTCAAAATTTAGGTTTACAAAAGTTTCTGGCACTTAATCCATTAAATTCCTTTGTTTGTAGTTGACTTTCTTCTAGAAGGGCCAATTAGTGCCGAACTCGAAAGCATTTTGTGGATCATCCTACTTAACGCCATTATTTGTTTCGCCTTCAAACTCTCACGTAGCCATTTCTTGACGTCCATGTTTCGTACCTAAGAGGAAACTCACCGTTTCAACTACATGACCGTCGAGCTCGGTAACAAGATTCGAACAAGGAAAGCGCTTAATGAATAGCTCCAGCTTCAAGCTTCGGTTTCAGCTAGTGGGTGACAGAAACAAATTTTTAAACCTCGCTTGCCAGTACAGGTAATTCATTCATAGAAGTTAGTCGGATTACTAACTTAAGTTGTGGAGTAGTTGTGGTATAGTTAGATAGAATTAGTTGTTTCCGTGATGATTTAGAAATGAGGTCTGATTTGAGGAGCTGTGTCTGACAGAAGGAAAGGCTTTGTCAAAGAATAAGCGCAGCTACGTTATTTTCAAGTGGAATTGCGTACAAGCATGCAAAGCCGCGGATCGCACTGTGAACAAAATTGAGTCGTGTCACTTTAGGTCCACCCAAAAATATAATTTTTCTTCAACGACGAATCTCTAAATCAATTTTATTTTTAGTTGTTAATAAAGACGGATAAATTAGATAAGGCAAAACATGAAAGTAAATATCGAAATTTTTCTATATAGAAAATGTATAATGACAGACACCATGAACTTGATAGGTCACTGTGTCCCTCCTAAATTCAAAAACCCATAAGCGACCTAGCAGGGGTAAGGCACATCCCCTAAAATATGACCGAAAGTTCCCACTGTAAGGGTCCCTTTTAGTGCTCATAAAATGAAATGGCTCGGAAGTCACTCGGTCATGTTGAGTGCGAAGTTTAATATCAAGTGCATTATATTAATCGAAAGTCACATAAATTATGGTATCATAGTTTGAGAATCTGCTAAGGAGACTCGTATTGGTCAGATGGAGATCATCCAAAAACTGATACTCAAAACAATATAGACATAATCGCTCAATGACGTACCCTAGAGATATGGTTTACCTAGAAATTAAAGTACTTCACATTTGAGAAGCATGTTTCTTTCAGATCATCACAGAACAACTCGAAAACAAGATCACACAACGCATAGTTACAACTTAGAGTTACCGTTACCAGAAAACACATATTACAAAGATGATAGGCATTTTTAGCTCCAAGATCTTATAATTTGCTTGCACCAGAAATAAAGAACAACAAAATAAATTAAAAAGTGACCTAAAGAAATAGATACTGTACAAAAATCAATCATACTTTCATAGTGCGATTGATATAAACTTCCGCACATTTTTAAAGGATTTGATATCCTCCAAATTCTGCCCCAAGTCGACTTATCCATAGCTGTTTACGCTGTATGTTCCCTCAAACTAGGTTATCAATGCAGTTTTATTACTTTACTGTTAAAACTTTTTCAATTTTAGGTCGATGTTTGAGTGTCCATCTCATAATGGGTGTGTTGAACTCTGCCGCTAATTGACTATCTAAGTAGGTTAATATTGAGCTCTAAGGAAAGAAAATATTTTTGTTATTCGGTAAAGTTGGTTAGAAGCAAAATGGGATAACTATTCTTATCTTCGTTAGCTGAATAAAATGTTAGAGTATTTTTAGGATATTTGTAGATCATGAAAGTGGTGTTAAAATATACATGGGAAGCCAAGACTTAAGATTATATATGGTCGTTAAGAACAGATCAGTTTCATTTTGTCATCACTATTACGTTCACTTCACACATACAATATACTATATATGACAAACAGTAGGTATGTGAAACTCGGTCATAGCAACCACCCCAAGCACAGCCAATTTCCGGTTTTAAACCTAAACGATGACTTGACCCTGGCGAAAAAGTAAACACACATTTTCCTCCAACCTCCTTTAATAATCGGCAATCAACTGTATGAGAACTCACGTGCCTATTTGGCTACTAGACAGCAAAATGTAATTATATATATATATATATAACTTGAGACGTGGTCATTGTCGTCTAGACCAGTTAGGTGAAAAATTAAAGCTTCCGCCTTTTGTTGGGTACTTCGACAAAATTTAAGCAAAGAGGACTCTTTATACTTTTTTAATTCTCTCTAGCTTTCAATGGACTTTGCCATCATCATCAGGAGCTGCAATTACAATGATAACAGTAGCAACAATAGTGTAAAATGAATTTAAATTGACTCAACTTACAGTAGTATGTGAGGATGTTGCTAATTGTTGTTTACGTATAGGATGAGGGAAACGTCCAGTAACATGGTGTGAGCTGGATAGATGGTACAATGGTCAAAATTATATAAAATATGACAAGAACAAGTTAAAACAGATTAAAAATTATTTAAAAACATTAAAGCATTACATCGTGAAGCCACTTGATGATTGCACAAAATGGTGGTCATGGAATAATGAGTGAGATGAACCCTTTGACAGAAGGCCGAAGGTTGTCAATGTCTGTGTAGAAAGATGGAACGAATTGTGGGCGTGTGCCGACGTTGCCAAATCACATCAGATGATGTGATTTTCAGAATGTTATGTAAGAAATTGTTAAACCGACCAGAGGCAGTTGAATAACCTATATTTTAATTAATGGGAAATTAAATTAACAATTATTATTAAATCGTGAGAAGAGAATTATTATATTTTGAGTGGAATTAAATTTACTTGTGGAATCGACCAAGATACAGATTCTATTTATGGTTGTGAAGAGTCAAAATTTGGGGAGATATGCAAGTTCTACAATTTTTCGCAGTTTAACAAATATGAGTAAATGACACTCAGTTGTTTAACATCTGTCTTTTTGTTGATACAGTTGTTATTCATGAAAATGTGGGACATTTCCAGGAATAAACGTTTGGAAAGGTGTTTTTCTTTATCAAGAACTTTGATACTTGTGTAATTCATAGAATGCCCTGTTGTGTTAACATGAGATGCTAGAGCGCATCTTTCAGGATGAAGCCTAGAATCACTTTTGTGTGATGTAATCCTTCCTTTAAGAGATCTGGAGGTCTGACCAATATATATTTGGTTGCAGTTGTTGCAATTGATGGAGTAGACTGTGTTGGTTAAGCCAAGCAGCGGGACTTTGTCTTTCATTTTTGAAAAAATGCAGTTTATAGTGAGGACGGATTTGCAAGCAATTCGAAAGTTCAAAGGACTGCACAATCTGATCAGCTTAGGGGTCAGTTCCTTGATATAGGGCAGGACAGCAAAACCAGGTCTGGAGTCCGGGTTGGTGCTTGTACTGTTTGGATTGATGCCATTGTTAGGAATTACATCAGTTCCGTTATTAGGGGTTGTGCGACTATTACCTGCATCATCAGAATTCGGCAAAATATTGGAAGGTGAACTAAATAAGATCTTGTTAATCAGACACTTCGGATAACCATTATCGATGAACAGTTTTGATAGTTTACGTAAATTTGAGGTGTGGAAAGTATTATCTGAGATGCTGATTACCCTTGTTTTCATCTGTTCTACCAAATTGATTTTATGGTATGACCTAAAATTGAGAAACCGACCTGAGGCCATGGGTTTCTGGTACCAGTCTACCAATAAACTGTTGTTGTTGGTGCGGATGAGTCTTGTGTCTAGAAAGGGGTCAGGTTCTCATCTTCTTTTTCAATGGTAAATTGGATGTAGGGGTCATAGCTGTTGAATTCTCTGACAATACCATCCAGACCAATGGAGGGGAGGCATAAAATAATGTCATCTACGTATTTTTTTATGAAGAAGGTTATAGGGTAGTGTCGGAATAACAGTATCAAGCAGATCATCCATGACATATTCTGCCAAAATTGGTGATAGAACAGATCCCATAGGACAACCATGTGTTTGAGAATATATTTTGTTGTTATCTTACTTATCATACTTATCTCATTCCAGTGTTTATTAATAGTTCTTGTACATGCATCCAGATGGATATTGCTGAATATCGACACCACATCAAGACTGGCGATAATGTGATCGGCTGGTATTGTCAATCTGTTGAACTGACGAGATACCTCAAATGAGTCTTTGATGTAGTAATCATTATCTGCATGTTTTGATTTTAGTGTTGCCGATATTAATGAAGACAAAGCCTGGGTGGCTGAACCTATTGATGCAACTATAGGTCTTATTGCGCGGGGACGTATAGCATCCTCTCGCATAAATATAACGTCGCGAACCGACGTAGTCGTAATCTACGACGTTGCAACACGTCTTTATTTTTTTTTTTGTCGAAGTACCCAACAAAAGGCGGAAGCTTTAATTTTTCACCTATATATATATACATATATATATATACAGGGTGACATCGAAGTTGAGTCATTTATTTTAACAGTGAGTAGATCTGATCAAAAGAAATGTTTTTTTCCTTTAACATTTTTCTGGTAAAGTTAAATTAACAAAGTTATAGCCCTTTAGAGGTTTGAGTACCGCCCTGTCTCAATAATAATATTATGTGCTCGTGTTTGGCAACAACGGATATAATCCGCCTTATCGGTTCATCGCATCGGAAACAAAAAAGCGAAAGAATTTGAAACGTTTATCACGATGTTTTTCGTCAGTCGGTAACGCGTGAGTGAATAGTGGTGTTTGTTGCGTGGCTTAAACGAAATGGCACATGTTTACGAAAATGCTGAACTTGTGGACATGATTCTTATTTACGGATTTATGCGAATCGGTTTCCCAATCGAGTGCAACCAACCTCCTCGTGCCTTTGTTAATGTAGTACAAAGGGCTCGTGAATCAGGTGACTTAAGACCTCACAGGGGAGGGCATGCCGGTGCTCCAAGACCGCACGATCAAATACAGGTCCGCACTGAATTACTTGTCGGGAGGATATTTTATAAAACAAGGTAGCATTTTTTTTTATTTTTCTTTTATTTTTACACACGTATATTGGTTTATCTTCGTTCTACAATCATTATCTGAAAATTAATGACTCAACTTCACAGTCACCCTGTATATATATATATATATATTAACAGAAAAATGTATTTCGCAAAATAAGAGTTGTGCGTATGATTCCAATTATCATGTACTATCTATTTGAACATTTTTTTAACGACTTTCAATTATACGAGGACGTTAAAATGATCGTAACGTGTATCAAATATAGCGAAGTTCCAAAAAGTGGTGTTGCCAGTTCGCCCATAAGACGTTTCATCCCCCTGGTGACAGTTGAATCACAGGCACACTTGGGCGACTAGTGTCTCTAGTGACAGTAATGACAGTTCATAGAGTCGAGAGTGAAAACTGCAAATCACTGAATCTGTGCAGGTCATTAAACGTGGTTTGTCCCTACAAAGATGAGAATATCCCTACACGCACGTTGTGATTGGAACGACTGACGATACTGCCCTTAACAGTGACGGGTGAGTTTTTCTAGGGGTTTTTCTCGCAAATGCAGTAGATAAATCATATTTTCATTGAAGTGACACCTGATTTAAGAAAGACCATGTTACAGATAGGCTCGTTGTTTATTGGTTCATTTCTGACCAACTACCAAGATGGGGGACGAACAAACTAGTTCCGCTCGTGACTCGATATTTACGTTGACCGGGCGCAGACGCGCAGAGAGGGAACTGGAAACGGGCGTGACTGTATTACCCGGCCGTACCGTATCGCCGCAGCGAGGTACAGCACTCACACGCTTCAGTCTCTCGGCAGCCGTCGGCGCCGTGGAATGTATACGCGTTCACAGCTCCGGGCAGAGCTTTATTCGGTTTAGCTTCTTTTGTTTCAGTAGTGGTGTTCAGTATATGGTTCTCGATTATCTCTCAGTGGCGCTTTGGTGTTTTAGTGTTGTGACGTGGGTGTCAAGTGTCTCCAAAGTGGAAAATAGGTCTACTTCCAACTCTTCTGAGGGAAACAGGATACATTTGCAGCGAACTGGGTGAGCCTTGCATACTTATCTACTTGTGTGTTAAGGTTGGCATACTATATTTTTTAAGTAATTTGCGCAGATTGCATACATTGAGCGATTAGTCACATACTGAGGTCTTTGGGAAAAAACTAGAATTTGGACAAACCGTTTTTATTGTTGTCTAACTTCTTGTCTAATATTTTCTAGTCTATTGGTCCCTCTTGAATTATTCTCTTGAAGGTAGCATTTCAACATCTAAAAATGGCGCTTCACACAAAAGATGATGCTCTATATTTCCCCCATTCTTCCAAATTTAATAATAGTAATAATAATAATAATAAATGGGCTTTATTTCGTACCTAAGTCAAAGTACAAAAAAGGCGAAGTGTCGCTAAAATTAGCGTTTTTCAACTTAACCTTAACAAAAAAATATATATATATATATGTATAATAAAACATTCTACCAACCAAAAAGGTATCCATAATTCTCAATAATTACTAAATAATTAACAACACAGAACAATTACAAGAATAGTCCATATTTCTAGCATTTTGTACTCATCATCAGACCTCGACTTGTAGTTTTAGTTTAAGCCTCTTTTTAAAATTAAATAACGTATAGTTTTGGAATGTAACAGGCAGATCATTGTATAATTTAATAGCATTGTAGCTGAATGATGTTTTGTAGACAGCCTTAGAATGTAAGGGTATCACTAACATATTCCTATTCCTTGTATTCAGTTGATTTAAGTCACTACATCGTGTTAACTTATTATGCAAATATTGTGGTTGTTTGGTAGCTAAAACCTTATGTGTGAGTGTCAATAAGTGAAGCTTTTGCATGCCTTTAATCTGCAGAATACCAAGTTCCTTAAATGTATGAGAAATATGATCAAACTTTCGTATTCCGCAAGAAAATCTGATGCACGAATTCTGAATACGCTGTAATTTGCTTTGTTCACTAAATGATAGAGCTGCGCCATATATACTGTCACAATAACTGATTTTTGATATAATTAATGTTTCACACAGTTTCAGCTTTACTGAAGTAGATATTATTTGTCTATGTGGATAAAACTGTTTCAAAATGCAGTATGATGCACTACATAACGAATTTACGTGTTTTTTGTATTTTAGTTCTGTGTCAATCCAGAGTCCCAGGTTTTTACACTCATTCATTATAGGAAGCCGGCAGTCATAGATTTTAAGGTTAATTTCCGTTTCGATCAATGTTCTTTTGTTCTTTGAGCCGAAAACCATAACTGAAGATTTAGATGGATTAATTTTTAGGTTATGTGAGCACGAGATGTCTACTAGCCTTGTTAAGTCTTCGTTGAGCAATGCTTCTGCAATTTTAAAATCTTTGTGTTGGAAACTAAAATAAATTTGAGTATCATCAGCATAGTGATGGATTGTGCAATTATGGACATATTGATGGAAATCCGATATATATAGAGAGAAAAGTAAAGGTCCCAGTATGGAACCTTGAGGAGCACCAAAACTTATAGCAGTTGACTGTGACATTTTCGAAGCTGTTAAGACCTTTTGATTTCTATTTGACAAATGGCAGCTTATCAAATTGACTGCAGCATCAGTAAAACCAGTAAGTCAGCTTAAGTATCAAAATTTCAGGGTCTATCATATCAAAAGCTTTTGTGTAATCCAGCAGAACTAAACAAGTGATATTTCCTTGGTCAAGGCCTCTTATAACATTATCAGTGACATTGGCTAGAGCAGTTGTTGTACTATGGTTTTCCCTGAATCCAGACTGCATTGATGGAACTATTTCATTACTGAAAATATACTGAGATATTTGTATCTTCATTTCCCGTTCCAAAAGCTTCGAAAATGCGGGAAGTAAGCTGACTGGTCTAAGTTGCGTTACAGACGTGGGACTCGCTACTTTAGGAATAGGTATGATGATAGCCTGCTTCCAAATATCAGGGAAACATGATGTTGATATTGCGTGATTGATTATAAATGTAATATGGTCTAAGAGCAAAGTGAAAATGAATTTTATCATAATGAGTGAGATTCCATCAGCCCCTACAGCATTAGTTTTAATGATTCTATAGTCGTGATACATTTTGTTCTTCCAATAATTTTACCATTTTGTCCATGGATGCAGTGTACAGAAAATCTGTCAGCAACTAAAACGTTGGAAAATTGCATCAAGTAGATTGTCTCGGTATTACGCATGTGTAAATTTCCAAAAAAATGTGTAATTGTGTGAAGTTTTCGGGGTCTTTAATAGACACCGTAGATCTACAGGGTGCTTCAGTTTATTGTTGCATAACTTTAAGATTTGATAGAACTTTTAAAATTAAAGCATAAAGTCTATATAAACATGGGTCGAAAAATGCGTGGCTTCCGAAATACAGGGTGTTTAAATTTACTTTCTAAAATAGTTTTTTTTTTAATATTTCGAACAATATTTGATGTATAACAGTGAAAATTGGTATACAAGGGTTTTTTGGTACGACAAAACGAACCATGGGCATAGTTTTACTGTAGTCTCTAGAGGGCGCTCTCTACTGTATCTGTAGTGTATTAAAATGACCGAACAATTTTTCTTGGTGCAATTTTTTGCTTTTTGAATAAAAAAACTAATTCTTCGCACTTTTCAACATGAAAAAGCTCTCTTGTGAGTTTTCGTTATAGTTAGCCGTTTTTGAGATATTTCGATTTTTAAGGTTCGATGCATTTTTAATTATTTATGGGAAAATAATATTTTTTTACATTTTCGATTTGGGCATTACAAGTAAGTAAGATGATCGTTTAGATTGTGTTTTTAAACACAGCAATAATTCCTAACTCCAAATAAACACAAGAAAACAGAATATTAATTTGTTTAATTTTCCAATATCATTTTTAACAAATTAAATTAATTATTTACAACTTAAATGCTATTGGATAGTTAGGACAAACATACAAAATCTAAAGTAGTTGCTCGAAATGTAAACCCAATTGTTCAATACACAATTCACATCTACGAATGATCGAACGTGGTATAGCATTATTCAAATAAGGCCTTATATCATCACATGCATTATTCCTGATTCTGCCTATTAGCATATCTCTTGTGGTTACAGGAGTCTGGTACACTTTTTCTTTTAGAAATATCCACACAAAGAAATCTAATGGATCTAGGTCAGGGGATCGTGAAGGCCAGGCTACTGGTCCTCCACGGCCGATCCATCTTTCCGGATAATTTTCGTCCAGCCAGTTTCTAACTATTCTCGAATAATGAGCTGGACAACCATCAAGCTGGAACCAGGCCAATGTTCTTAAATCTAGCATAACATCATCCCACATACTTGCATGTTCAGCCTTTAAAAATTCCAAGAAGGTCGCAGCATTTAACCTTGCAGGCAAAAGGTAAGGTCCAAACAGTCGATTACGGTAGATACCAATCCACACGTTCACACTAAATTCATGCTGAAAATTTCTTTGCCGAACTGCACGCAGATTTTCATGCGACCAAATATGTTGATTATGAAAATTTACCACTCCACGTCTAGTGAAGCATGACTCGGTCCATAAAACGTTACTTAAAAACTCCCTATTATTATCAGTTCTATCAAGAATCCACTGACAAAATGTGATTCTTCGTTCTCCATCCCCTGGCTGTAGTCCTTGCACAGGTTGCAAATGGTAAGGACGTCTATGGTCATTTCTAAGAACACGGTGAACATGGCTTGCTGAAATTCCCAAAGCACCAGAAGCTCTCCTAACAGTTGTGGTCGGATCTCCATCAAACTCACGCAGAATCATACGGGTAAATCTGCGCTGACGAACATTTATGTTTTGATCCCTTTGGAGATTTCCAAAACCATTTTCAATTATTTGGCGATGCACTCTTACAAATACTGAGCGAGTTGGATGTCGTCTGTTTGGAAATCTTCGTGCGTATTCTCGGGCTGCTGCTGCTGCATTTCCATTTACAAAGCCATACACAAAATGAATATCCGCTAACTCTTGATTGGAGAATAAAAATGGCATTTTTATAAAACTTACAAAAAAAAAACAGGTAAAAGAAACTAAATTTCGTGCATTCACAATTGTAACAAAACGTTTCAGGTTTCAACAGACAACAAAACTAACTGTCAACTAATTGACGTTTAACCTTATTCTGCTTTCAATTTCAAAAATATTTGCAGGCACAGCCTACTTCTGAAAATTATCGAGATACTGACTTTTTAACGTTATTTTATCATAAATAATTTAAAATGCAACGAACCTTAAAAATCGAAATATCTCAAAAACGGCTAACTATAACGAAAATTCACGAGAGCTTTTTTATGTTGAAAAGTGCGAATAATCAGTTTTTCTAATCAAAAAGCAAAAAATTGCTCTAAGAAAAAAATTTTGGTATTTTCAATACACTACAGGTACAGTAGAGAGCGTCCTCTAGCGGCTACAGTAAAACTATGCCCATGGTTCGTTTTGTCGTACCGAAAAACCCTTGTATACCAATTTTCACTGTTATACATCAAATATTGTTCGAAATATTTAGAAAAAACTATTTTAGAAAGTAAATTTAAACACCCTGTATTTCGGAAGCCACGCATTTTTCGACCCATGTTTATATAGACTTTATGCATTAATTTTAAAGGTTCTATTGAATCTTAAAGTTATGCCACAATAAACTGAAACACCCTGTATATTTGAACTAGGTATATATCAAATTTTGAATTCAATAAAAGTGTCAGGTTCGAGAAATGAACCAGATTTCATAGTTGTGTATACCGTATCATATAATGACAATACCATATGGCGGATCGGTAACACAAAGAAGCAGAAAAAATGTAAACCAATACAATGTCATTGTCGCCTATTATACTTTGTAGACTCATGCTGTTTCTTCTTGTTTCAGGGACTAGAGCAGTTTGCTGAAATGTAAGTGCATTTAGGGTTTTCTTATTGGTGTAGGGTTCACAGCCGAACAGGGGCAAGACTCTTCATACTGCCCCTTTTATAAATTTAGGGATCACTAGGAAAAAGCATCGGTTCAGTAGAAAAGTTCGCAAAAGTAACAGAACGGTTGCAAACTTTTAAAGTAGGTAGGGAAGTGTCGAGGAATTTGGACGATGTTAAGTACGAAGGTGTCCAATGCAAATCGTCGTGATTCCAAGTTAAACGCCAGCCCTGATAAAGGTAGTAATTCAGATTTTCATGAATATGAATCCAGCAATCCATTTTGATAGTTAATTGTTATTCCTTATAACTTGTTTTCCCTTTGAATATCAATTTATTGGTATCTATTGACCTGATGGTCTATCCGTTGAAAACTGCTAACAGACAGGCAGGTGAAAATACGTGGGAATTAAAAATTTGTTGATCGGGGGTCAGCAAGAGAGGTTCCTGATGTCTGCAAACTATAGATTATAGCAATGCCAGGTAGTTTCTATATAATGGAGTCCGAATTTTTGGGTTATTAGCCAAGAACTAACATAGGTTTAAAAAATCCGATCACAGACGCAATTAAGAAATTTAATAATTTACCTCATTGTATAAAAGATTCAAATAACTATAGAAGTTTTGTTAGAGAATTGAAAGATTGTAAAAATGTTAATGAATTTATTTGTTGAAATTATGAGCAACATTGCAGTGTACCTGTAGTTCATAGATATTAATTATTGTCTTGTTATTCTCGGGGCCAGTGTTTTCAAACACTGATTAGGGAATTATTGTTATAACTGGTTATACTTTTGTATTATTGTGTTTAAATAAATTATTTCAAAAAAAAAAATCAAATCACCCAGTCGCAGTATGGATCTGAAATCACGAATCAGAATTGTTCTGTTACTAAATATAACTGCCATGATTATATCGCATTTTAGTGAACTATTGTCATCCAACCCCCAAGAGATATACTTTGGGATTATTCACTGTTCACATTTATTGGTTTTGAAGTCAATGCGAAGAACCCCGTGCAGTATTTACAAGATGTGGTATGAAAACTTAATGTGATTATTTTAAACTAATTTATGTAAAAAAAAATGAAAGACACTACAAGACAATAAGGGTATATTTGTTGTATTACAATACCCTTCTTTCAATTCCAAACTACTATACCTACCCTGTGTGTTGAATTTATGGTTGAATTTTTTATACAGCATATGTTTTTTTTCTAAAATTGACGTTTTTGAAATTATTCGCAAAAATAAACAATATTCGAGATAACAAGTTTTGCAATATTGGAATCAGGACATACAGCATACAAAGCCTTCCTCCATGGTAATTGGTCATTTCAATCCCAATGCCGAGCATGTAATGTGACGTCACAGCACACAGCTACAGCATGCTACACAGAAAATGCCATTACACCCCCAAATTCCAAGATATAATAATAATAATATTTATTACCCATTAGACATGTATAAAACATGTATAGGGTTCGTCAACAAACAATTTACAGTATGTATATACATTAAAAAAAACAGTAAAATGACAAGCAAAATCAAACAATAGCTTAAATTAGCTATTTTAAAATGGACACCATAGGCAAACAACAGCAGATAAAATAGATTAGCTTTCCTGCAGTTAAAATTAATAAATTAACAGAAATACAATGTAAAAATGTATAAAAGGACAAACAATAAGTGGATAACAAACAATACAAAAAAAGGAACATCTAAATATCCACAAAGTCGCTGATGGCGTAACAAGTCTTATTAATAAAGTAGGTTCTTAACTCAGCTTTAAAATTACTTAAGGAAGAGCTATTTGTATTAATATACTCAGGCAGCTTATTGAATACCTTTGGTCCTAAAATAGAGGGAGATCTACTACCCAGCTTACATCGAGCAAAGGGTAGATAAATGTCGTGCTGCCTACGAGTATTGAATGTATGTTTATTACTATTCAAAGTGAAATTATCTCTGTTAATATACGTATATATTGTCATTTCATGCAGAAACAACGAGGACAGTGTTAGAATTTTTAATTTCGGGAACAAGTCTCTGCAACTGTATATACTGTCAACACCTGTTATGCACCTTATTATTCTCTTTTGACGGCGAAATACCTTTGATGCATTCACCGAGGAACCCCCGAAACTCAATGCATACCGCATTCGCGGCTCAATATGACTGTGATATAACATCAATAACTGGTCGCGTGTAAAAACTGTTCTCACTGATGGGCAAGGCTGAATTATCCAATGTAAGCTGCAGGGGAGGCATTGATTTTTGGGCATTGTGGAATCGTATTGCTGTTGTTTTTTCACAGTTTAGATGCACGGTTCTCCACAAACCAGCTATTCATGCTATGTAACAAGCTATTACAGTTGTTAGTTAGGATCACGTCATCTTTATTATATAAGGTAAAGTGTGGTTTGGGGAAGGATTGCTCAAGGGTATTTACATATAATGCAAACAGAACAGGCCCCAACACAGTTCCTTGTGGAACGCCAAAATCGATATTCATCTCACTAGACTCGACTTGCATTAGTTGTCCTGAGCAGTTATGAGTTAATGTCAGATACTGCGATCTGTTTTCCAAAAAGAATTTTATCCAGAGGTAGGCTGGTCCACCGATTCCGTAAATTGCCAGTTTTATTAATAACAGATCGTGGTTGAGACAGTCGACACAATGCCTGTTCCAGATTTATCGAAGGCATCAGTTCTACTATCGCATACCGCTAAATCTGGCAGAATTTTCATCCACACAATATTTCCTAATTTTATAATTGCTTTTCGGTGCATTCATCATGGATCACCCTGCATACTTGTCGACACAGGCTGTTACTCTTGTAACTTGACGTTTCATAATAATCTCACGGAGCGAAACCATCAGACACTCGCTGTTGCGTCGCTTTCAAATTTCTAAATCCTTAAGAGCCGCTTACTATGGCGCGAAAGGCGTCTAAGTATACAGTGCTTTTCAAAAAGGTCCCTCCCAATTATATTTTGAACAGCAGGGATATTACGTAGAAAACCTAAAAAAAAACAACGTCAAATAAAACCAACGAAATGTCGTCTCGCAGACTAGGTAAGTAGAAAGACCTACAAAATGTGAAAAAACTGATATAATGTCACTTTTAAAGATACGTTATACCCATGACGATATATATTAAGTGACATATAAATCCGAACACCCAGTTTAAATGGTTTTATTTTAATAAAATTTTGTATAAGTACTTAATGAAGCATAATAAGTAAATGATAAAAATTTCAAAATGATTGCACTGCTTTAAAGCCCTTTGACCTTTAATAATGTGTGGATGCACACTGATGTGCTACGCATTCTCCAACGCGCCTAGGCATGCTTCTGATCAGGTGGTCAATGTCCTGCTGTGGTATCTCATTCCAGGCAACCACCAACTCCTCTCGAAGTGCTTCTAGAGTCTGAGGAGGACGTTAAAAATTGAGCAATCTCCTACCCATCATATCCCACACGTGCTCAATTGGGGATAAGTCGGGAGATCTTGGTGGCTATGGTAACAATGTGACATCATTATGTTGAAAGAAGTCTATTGTGACTCTTGTAACATGTGGTCGGGCATTATCTTGTTGGAAAGTTGGATCTGCCAGGTTGACAAGATAGGGTAAAAGATGGGGTTCTAGAACTTCGTGGATATAACGCTGCGCGTTCATGTTACCTCTGATGAAACTTGAAGGTGACCTGGAACCATAAGCTATAGCACCCCAAACCATAACTCCAACAGTGTGATGAACATGTCTTTCAACAAAAAACTCTGGATTCCTCCTTTCACCACGTCGCCTTCTAACCCTTGCACGACCATCGTGCATGCCTAAACAAAATCGAGACTCGTCACTAAAGACAATACTATTCCATTTCTGATCCCAGAGCGACCGTTGTCTGCACCACTCAAGGCGATTACGTCGGTGTTCTCGAGTTAAGGGGAGGACCCAGTGTGGCCGGTATGAAAACAAGCCAAAACTTCTCATTCGTCGGTAAACACTTCGCATGCCAATAGGTCTTCCGTGTTCTGCAAACCATTCATTTGCAATGGACCTGGTAGTGGAGAAACGGTCCCTTAAGGCCAATAATCTTAGGCGGCGATCTTCACGGTCTGTTGTTCTACGGCGGCGTCCAGTGCCCCTTGCTCTTTGCGTACGGCCTTCTCGAAGCCATGCCTGACAACACCTAACCACAGTGTCTACACTTCTTTGCACTCTAACTGCAATTGCCCGAAAAGAAAGTCCAGCTTCCCGAAGTCCCACTATACGGCCCCTATCAAACTCACTGTGTTGACGAAATCGTACAGGTCTCCGTACTCTAGGCATCGTAACCGATCGTAAAGGATGCCAAGAACCAAAATCCGCCAACGTTGATTCTTTACTGCGGCTGAAATATTCATTTTTAGAGCGTTAGTGAATTAAAAAAAAGCAGTATAAAAACCGGAATGTCCAACTGATAAGGGTGAAAATTTTTTCATTTAGCAGAACAAAAGTTCAAGATGACGAGTTCTGGTAACATTTATAAAATTGAATGGAAGATCATGTGATTTTGAAGCCCCTAAGGTCTAAGGTGTACTATATAGTCGTGGAACATAAGATCACTATTATTCTGAACGGCGGACTGACAGGCTTTGGAGGCAAACAAAAATTATTAAACATCAATGTGTCACCTTTCGGCAAATTTATACTATCTACTACGAATCCAACGCCAATTATTTTTTTTTTCGTTTTTGAGAAATAAGCTGATATCTAGAGGCAATATCCATTCTAGGGACATTCGATTTACTGAAACACTCACACTGCAGCTCCACAGGACATCACTGTTTCGTAAATGCTTCACCTGCAACGCAATTATTTTTTGCAATGCTCAACCTCGATCCACAAAATAGCTGTCATATGATGAATCTAAAAGACATATGAAGAAATTTATTTTGAATAGAAGTATATAAATTGGTTCATAAAATTTATCTGTCACCTCACACAAAAATATTTCCAATATAGCATTCCTTTGTTTTGTATGACTGTTACGATTTTATACTTTTAAATCATGAAATATTTAATAGCCTTCACTTATACAGGGTGGCGCATCGAAAACGAAACAGACGCATTTACTGGCAGCTCAGTTTTTTTTTGGAAAACACTCAGACCCGTCGATTTTGTTTTCGAGGGGGACACAAGTTAGGTAAAAAATCACGTTAGCACGTGCAGCCCCCTGAGCGGGGGTGACACCACCCCCGAAATCTTAAATGGAAGGGGGGGTCGAGTGATACCTTATTTTGAAGGTCTTTCAATTCCCTTTATAATGATATAAAATTAATGTACTTTAGTTCAGTAGTTTCGAAGATTTATTGCTTTAAACCTTAAATAAAACTAATACATCATCATTAGTAGAGATCAATACATTTGGCAGCAAAGTAATTTAAAAATGAAGAATGAACTGACCCGTTAGGCAAGTAAATGTTGAAAATGGCCACCATGACTCTCCATGCAATAATAAAGATTTTGCTGAAAACATTGCCGCACATTTTGCAATATTTGAGGAGTAATCTGAAGGCAATCATTCACAATTATTTGTCGCAGGTCTTCTAATGATGTTGGCTGAGTAGCATAGATTTTGCTTTTTAAATGACCCCACATAAAGAAATTCAAAGGTGGTAAATCTGACGATTTTGGTTGCCATTCAATGGCACCGCTTCTACCAATTCATCGATCTGGAAACGTCTGATCTAAATATTGTCGAACACGTAATGCGTAATGTGGTGGGCCACCATCCTGTTGGAGCATCAACCTATTCGCAATGTACCGCCGATCATTCTGATTTTCAATTATGGCTGTTAATGCAGGATCTATGGCGTCTTCCAGTAATTCCAAATACATTTCACCGGTCAAATTTCGAGGTAAGAAAAAAGGACCAACTAAATGATCGCCAAAAATGCCAGCCCAAACATTTAATTTTTGTGGCTGCTGTGTATGAACCTCATGATCAATTCTGGGATTAGAATCGGTCCAATATCGGCAGTTATGACGATTTACTATGCCATTTAAGAAAAAGGAACATTTATCGGAAAAGCAAGTGTTGAATAGAAAATTAAAGTCTACTTTAAGCTTTAGATTAATAAATCTTCAAAACTACTGAACTGAAGCTCATGTATTTTACATCATTATAAAGGGAAGTGAAAGACCTTTAAAATAAGGTATCGCTCGACCGCCCTTTCCATTTAAGATTTTAGGGTTGGTGTCACCCCCGCCCAGGGGGCTGCACGTGTTAACGTGATTTTTTGCCAAACTTGTGTCCCTCTCGAAAACAAAATCGACGGGTCTGAGCGTCTGACGTCTCTTTGTTTACAATTTCGATGACGTCAAATAATGGCCAATGGTGCTTTCACCGCTTTCTATTAGAAATAACAAATATATATTTTTTGAGTTAGACTTGCGCTTTAAAAAATTGGAATCGATATATTCAGATTTCCTAAGCCAAATCCCATAAGAAATACTCATTTAATCTATGAATTAAATTAGATATGACTCGAATAGCCTATTGCTTTTTCCCAAATTTCAGGTGGCTAACTAGACCTGCTCAAAATATAAGAAGCGGGACCTTTTTCAGAAGCACTGTATGTCGAAGCTGAGTAGGTGTATTACATACAGCATAACAACTTTGATTTTAACCTAGGCGGGAAAGTTTTCAGCGCCAGTAATTTGATATATTTACTAGAGAGCAGCAGCTTTTAGTCTTGAATCTCATCAGGTGTATGTACGTTGCGTCTTACGGCTTAAAAACTAGTAATGAACGTTTAAGCAAGCTGTTAGAAGTTCGAGTTTGATCGAGATGGATACATCAGAAAGTGATACGTTAGTTAATAAAGCAGTTATACTGAAAGGGGAAGCTTTTAGAGAAAGTGCTCATATCACTTCAATTGGTAGTGTTAAATGTTCATACGAGCCCCTTCCCACTTCAGTTGGCCCAACTATTGAAATCTTAGTTTTTTCTTATCAAACACAAATAATAAAAATGCAGCAGGGTGTTATAGGTTTAAAATATTAACAATGAATATTTTGATAACATATAGTAGAAAACACCAACTTTATCACTCCCTAATCAAATTTGCAGCATAAAAATAACACATGTTGCAATTACAGCATATCAACCTATTTTCATTTCAATGCAAAATAAGTCTATAACGCATAGGTGGCTGTGAAAAATAAAAGCCATGACAATTGTTTTTATTAATCACAGCTGTCAGAATACGTTTAAAATAGTTTTGGGTAGTTAAAGTTTTCAAAATGGGCAGAGGAAAGGTTATTAGTGAGAAAATTCGGTTACTGATAATTAAAATTCTTAATTCTGGGTAATCAAACTCAGAAATTGCAACTTTGTTAGACTTATCGCGGTACAGTGTGAGAAATATTGTTAGAAGATATAACGTAACTGGATCAGTTAATATTAAGCCTCGATATGTGAAAAAAAGTAATATCACAAATGCCAACCGAAGAGCATTAAGAAGAATAATCGTGAAAAACAGGCGTGCCAATTATTTACAATTAAGCACTCTGTGGAGTGACGCTATTGGAAGGAGAATTTCGAGATCCACAACTCATAGAGAGGCCCACAAACTGGGGTTTAGCACTTGCAAGGTAAGTTTTCTTATAAAAAGAAGTGAAGTAAAAACCCTAAAGTTGCACAACTTGTTTATAGGCCAAAGAAAAGCCACTATTAACTCCACTGCAAAAGAAAAGTCGGCTTAGATGGGCTAAAGAACATAGGCAATGTATAGCTCAACAATGGTGTGCAGTACAATGGAGTGATGAGACCCGATTCGAAGTTTGTGTTGGTGACAGTCGCAGTAGAGTTATTCGCAAAAAAATGAAGCATTCCATGTTGACTGTCTGAAGAGAAAGGTAAAATTTCCAGCACCCATTATGGTCTGGGGCAGTATGTCATCAAAAGGAGTAGGAAAACTTCATTTTATTGATGGAAATGTGGATACAAACAAATATTTGGCAATTTTAGAAGAATCGCTTTTACCAGTGATGGAAGAATGTTTGATATCCGGCCAAGATTTTGTGTTTCAGCAAGATGGTGCAGCGTGCCATACCTCAAAAAAGGCTATAAAATGGATGGAAGAAAATAATGTACCACTTTTGAAATGGGTTCCTAGCAGTTCAGATCTGTCACCTATTGAAACTTTGTGGCACGAGATGAAAAAGGTTCTACGACAACATCCAGCTCGTACAATCACCGAACTGAGTACGATATCATTGGAATTGAGAAGGAATGTTAGTGTTTAAATAAACTTTTTCGTTAAAATATTCTGTGCCGTAACTTAGGACATATGTTATAAATACAAAATTAATCCCGCAATACATTTACTTGTTTTATTTTAAATGCCATCTAATTTGGTCCGCGCGTTCAACCGATAATTTGACACATCCGGAGCAAAAAACTGATAAATATATATATCTATTTCGTTTATGGGTGCACAGATCATTTATTTATTCATAAATTACACCCGAGGGTGTGCATATAGCATCCTCTCGACAGGGGTGCCGCGCATAAATAGGGTGCATGTACCGTTTATATGCATATACATACGTGCAAACTCAAATACCTACAAATACAGGGCAATCCGCACCTGAAGTCACCAAATTGCCGCTGAAAGTAAACTGACAAATTTAAAAGCTAAATATAAAGGTTAGTTACAGCAAACTAATACGATGCTCCGATTTCACCAGATTTGAACTGTGATCTTAGTATACATGGTGTTCAAAACACGTATTATATAATCAAATATCCTAAATAGTTTTGCGCCAAGTAGATAAGGTGCTGCACGTACGAGGGATGTCTTTTAAGTTTTGCATAATATGGAAATAAAACAACACGGTAGGTAGTTTTAAATGACTTTATCGTTTTTCGAAGTATTCTCCGCGAAGATTAATACACATCTGCATGCGCTCGAACCAATTTTCGAAGCACTTATTCCACTCGTTTGCTGGCAGACCCAAAACGGCATTTTTGAATGCGTCAACTGCTTCTTCTGGTGACTGGAACCTTTGACCACGCAGTCTGTTTTTAATTTTCCAGAAAGTAAAGAAATCGTTAGAACTTAGATCGGGACTATATGGAGCATACTGCCTTGTTTTTTGGGCTGTGTGCGAGCTTGCATTGTCTTGGTGGAGGATGATTCTTCTTTCGGGGTTGATTTTTCGAAGCTCGGTGATGACTTTTGGCAAACAAATGGTGGTATACCAATCCGCAGCAAGAGTTTTTTGATAATTAAAAGGAATTGTTGTGGTATGACCCGCTTTTGACACAAATGTCACGACCAACTTTTTCGAAACACGGATGACTGTTGTTGGTTTTTCTTCACCTTGGAACACCCAAACAGCCGACGGTCGTTTATTTTCTGGATCATAACAGTAAATCCACGATTCATCACCACTAACAATGCTGTACACATTTTTTGAGTTTCCGGAATTGAAACGATCAAGCGTTTTTTGACACCAATTAACCCTAGCTGCTTTCTGCTCTTCCGTAAACAGGTGGGGTATCTAACGAGAAACTAATTTTCTTACTCCTAATCTTCATCGAAATTTTTTTGAATTGAGGTCTTTGAGATCTTCAAGGACGCCTCAATCTCGCGATATGTCACATGTCTATTTTCAATGATGAGTTTGCGCAGAGCATCGACTTCTTCCTGGGTGACTGCCGTTTTTTGTGCACCCACCCTGGGATCGTCGCTAAGACTCACCCGTCCACGTTTGAATTCCCCATACCAACGGAAAATTATGGACTAATGTGGCGCTTCCTTGCCGGAAACAGTCAGTAACTCAGCAAGGCATTCTTGTTGCGATAATTGTCTCTAAAAGTTGTAATAAATTATAGCGCGAAAATGTTCTCGGTTGAGTTCCATTTTTCTAATGACTTGGCGACACTTAAAAATTCACTGTACGTCCCTCGTACCGTGAATCCGGAAATTCCGAGTTTTGGAACCATTCAACTGCGGTTATTGATCTTCCAGCTTCTGAATATGATGAGGAAACAATTGAGGGGCAACGAGTCCTTAAATTCAGAGAAATACGAGGTCTTATCAATGTAGGAGGTATGGAAATCCCGCCATATTACCTGACCAATAGGTTAATAAGAAAAGGTAGATGATTTAAACCAACATAGGTACTGCAAAAGGTATGCCTGGATAATTCCCTACTCATTTCACTCTTGTGACTCCATGCTAGGTGCCGTACTCGTCACAGGAATTTGCAGAAATGCATGTCATTTATGTAAGTAATGGAAGTGGTCGACGTGTTTCCCAATAATATCGAAACCGATATCCCAGAAAAGCAAATATTTCAGATCGTCGTACATTTATTCGTGTACTGACAAATTGCCTATGTAGCGGAGAAATGCCTGGGAGACGAGTAAGAACAGGAAGGGTGGGGATCAGCGTAGGTGCTGGAGATGTGGTACAGTTAACTGAAAATGAGTCGCACTTCTTCATAGAAATCGTATGGGCGGACGAAACTTATTTTCAAAGAACAGGAGTCTATATAGTCTACATATTCAGGTCGATGGATATGGCGAAGAGAAACCATAATCTGGCCGCCTCGTTCACCAGACCTCATCCTCATCGATTTCTTTGGCGAAGTTTAGCTAAATAGCTACTCTTCCACTTAACCCTATTATTTTCATGGTTGTGAACCAATGTAAATACATGTAATTAACATGTATACAGGGTGACTTTGAAGTTGAGTCATTAATTTTCAGATAATGATTGTAGAAGGAAGATAAACCAAAATATGTGTGTAAAAATAAAAAAAAATAAAAAAAAAAATTTTACCTTGTTTTATAAAGTATCCTCCCAACAAGTATTTCAGTGCGGACCTGTATTTGATCGTGAGGTGCCCTGTGAGGTCTTAAGTCACCTGATTCACGAGCCCGTTGTACTACATTAACAAAGGCACGAGGGGTTGGTTGCACTCGATTGGGAAACCGATCCGCATAAACATGTGCCATTTTTTATTTCGTTTGAGCCACGCAACAGACACTATTCACACGCGACTGACACTGACTGTATGTATAACTGAACTGAATGAAATAAAAACATCGTTCCAAATTCTTTCGCTTTTTTGTTTCCCATGCGATGAACCGATAAGGTGGATTATATCCGTTGTTGCCAAACACGAGTACATGATATTATTATTGAGACAGGGCGGTACTCAAACTTCCAAAGGGCTATAACTTTGTTACTTTAATTTTACCAGAAAAATGGTAAAGGAAAAAAACATTTCTTTTGATCAGATCTACTCACTGTTAAAATAAATGACTCAACTTCGAAGTCACCCTGTATATACAGTGGCTAACCAAAGGAAAACAAAAATATTGCAAGACATAATATAGGAAATATAAACACATTCAGCAACACGTCAAATAAAATTTTTCTGGTTACTAATCTAAACTCCAAATACTACTTAATTACGACTAAGAGTCATTTTTGATAGCAAACGCTGCTTGACACAACCTTTAAATTTAGTTTGAGATACATTTTTGAATGCATCAGGTAGCACGTTATACAATTTCACACAATTATACCTAAAAGAGCGAGTAAATAAAGCCGTACGGTGCCGTGGAATATCTAATAATTTGCCCTACCTGAGCATGCGATCTCTAACAGATTGCCTGAAAACAATTTTTTTGAAGAGGTATTCGGGAGTTCCCGTGATAATCAAATTATGAATCAACTTCAAGATATAATACTCGTAAGAACTATTAATATCTAACCATTTTAAACTACGAATACAGTGTGAAACATTTTTTGAGAGAATTAGGCTTTCACAAAGATGTTTTTTCAATTTGAAATTGATGAAATGCCTATTAACAAACAATGTTTTTAGTACAACTAAGCAGTTTCTTACTAATTTAGATATATTCTCACGAAAACGTAAATCCTTGTCAAGTAAGACATCCAAATTTTTTGCAAGATCCTCATAAACTAAAGAAGTGTCATTAATGCGTACTGTCGTGTTATTTCTGATACTAATTATTTTGTTTTTTGGTGCAAAGGGAACAGCTTTAGATTTAGAGGCATTTAGCGTTAAGGAGCTATGCTTGGAAAAACTAACAATAGTGGCTAAGTCACACTTCAACTCGTCAACAGCTGCTACACAGTCATCTGGATCAAAAGTTTTACATATTTGTGTATCATCCGCAAAAATCATCACTTCAGAGGAGCGTATCAGTTTACACATGTCTGATATGTGAATGGAGAACAATAGCGGTCCTAAAACAGAGCCTTGAGGGACCCCTGATATCACATTCTTATATGTCGAATATGAGTTGTCCAAATGTACCCTTTGCATACGATTCATGAGATAACTAGTAATGAACTTGATAGATGCTTGAGAAAATCCAATATATTTGCATTTAGATATCAAAAGTGAATGATTGATAGTGTCAAAAGCCTTGGAGAAGTCAAGCAGCACAAGAGCCGCTGCTTGACCCCGATCCAAAGCCTCAACAATATCATCAGTCACCTTAAGCAGGGCAGTGGTGGTGCTATTCCCTACTTTGAAGCCAGACTGGTTTTTTGGAATTAGGTTATTCTCAGAGCAGTACTCTTTCAATTGATCATGTACTATCCTTTCCAATGGGGGTTATGGGTATGGGATTATATGGCGGAATTAGTGTTTTATACTGAAACTCCAACCGTACAAGTTGTAAGAAAATGGATTACTACTGTGTACAACAGTTTACACAATAATCCACACATGATGCAGTGGGTTGAAAGAAAATTTCTATGAAAATGCAGAAAAAATAATACAGCCTCAAAAGTAGCGATTTTCCATATATTCTCAAAAGTGGAGGTAACTCAAGAGCCATGCACAATCGGCTAGGGGCATATATAGCTTCTTCTATGGCCCGCATATCATCCCCTTTCATTTGCTCTATGAGTGGGGACACTCTGTATAAATATAGGGAATAATGTGTGACAGGTACCAAATCATTATTTTTATTTGTCAATTTTGCCTTGGAATCACGCTGCTATCGCTTCCTCACAAGAAGACAAAGCGCCCTACAGAAGTATTATAAGTAAGACAACCAATATCCCTTTATATACCACCATCTCCCTCATACATACACATGCAACCTACCCCGTGTGTGAACGTTTGTTCGGTAAGCTCAAAGACATGCGTTTTTAGTTGTGTCTCCGTCTCAAAACTTTGTCGTTACGTATGAGTGCTATTCAATCATATTTGTCAGAGCGACAAGTTACTTGACATCGGCGTGCAATTTGGGTTCTCCTGTTATCAATATTCAATATAAAATTGTACAATACCCGGAAATACGAGGGTGGTTCAGTAAGTACCCGTATTTGACGACAGATGGTGTTCCTGACAGAAGTTAATATTATCATCCTGTGCTGCCATCTATCAAACGACGGCACAGCAAATTTCAGAGTGATTGATAGGTTAGTTTGGATTTGGCAGCCATTCGGCTAACACGTGTTTCGCGATTTTCGGATGGAAAAAGAGCAGTATCGTTCGGTAATTCGCTTTTTGTTTTTGGATGGGAAAAAGGCGAGGAGTTTTTGATGAGTGATGAGAAGCGACCAGGACGTCCGACTAGGTTACCGAGGAAATCATTCAAAAAATCCACGACATGACTCTCGCTGATCGACGAACGAAAGTGCGCGAAGTAGGTGTTTCGACCGGAACGGCAATCAATATTTCACATGATAAGTTGGCTATGAAAAAATTGTCGGTCCGATGGGTGCCGCGATTGCTCATGGTGGACAACAAGCGGATGTGGCTGTTAACTTCGAAGCAGTGTTTGGAGCAATTTTAGCGAAAGTTGTCACGGTGGATGAAACCTGGATTCATCATTACACACCAGAAACAAAACAATGGATTTCTCCCGGTGAATCTGCTCCACAGAAGGCGAATACGGTCCCATCGGCCGGAAAGTTTATGACCACGACTTTTTGGGATGCGAACGGCGTTATCCTCGACGATTTTTTAGAAACAGGAAGAACGATCACATAGCGAGTTATTGGACCGCTTCGACAAAAAATTGAAGGAGACACGGCCACATTTGACGAAATAGGAGGTGCTGTTTCACCACGATAACGCACCAGCACATTCATCCGGAATTGTCGCCGCCAAGCTGCATGAATTGCGTTATGAAGTGCTGCCACACCCGCCGTATTCACCCGATCTGGACCCCTGCGACTTTTTCTTGTTCCCTGACATGAAGTAACGGCTCGCGGGGAAAAATTTAGCTCAAACGAGGAAGTCATCGCCGCAGGCGTATTTTGGAGAGTTCGACTAATCATATTTCATGGGGGGGAGGGAAGGCAGGAACGTTGGGAAAGGTGTATCTTTTCAAAAAGGGATCATGTTGAAAAACATATTTTTTTTTTAATAGTGTTTTCATTTCTAACACGGGTACTTATTGAAACGCCCTCGTACGATCAATGGAGAAGGCCGACAGCTAGTGCTAAATTTCCAGTATTTCCAGGAAGAGAATGAAAACAGCGTTCCCCTGTTACCCACTTCATGCGTACTGGAGAGAGTAGCAGATGCGCTGAATATTAGTCTGCGAAGTGTTCCGGCCATGGTACGGAGACTCGATCTGTTCACTTATTTCATATGGCGTTGATGACGTAACCGCCAAGAACAGTTACAACTATACACAGCCACATGAGTTTTAGAGCTACGATACATTCCGCAACGGACGCATCGCCCTGTATAAGGTGTTATTCCGATACTTTGCATGGGTCGTGTTTGTACGAGCGGCATGACGTGTTGATTCAAGCCAAATTATGAAGTTGAATACTCCTGGCATCAGCGGGTTCACAAATTATAGCTGCACGCGGCCCTACAAAAACTCATCTGCGGAGCTGGTGTTCCATATTGCAAATGACAAGCAAACACAACGCGCTGCTGCTACAAAAATTTCAATTACCCAAATATTTTCTGGTAAAATGGCGGGGTGTCAGACAAATATGTGCGATGCCTTGGTAAGCAAACCGGTTTTTATACACGTATAGGCTAAGTTTCATGGGTTTAATTAGATTTTGCAATAACAAAGAGGCATTTTTGATTACAGTATTTTTGTTCATAAGAAAGCATGCGAACGATTTTATGTGAGCTTGATTTGGATCATTTTTGGAACTGCATATTTTGGAAGGTTTACGAGCATGTCAG
Source organism: Acanthoscelides obtectus (assembly GCA_963669975.1). Lineage (NCBI taxonomy): Eukaryota > Metazoa > Arthropoda > Insecta > Coleoptera > Chrysomelidae > Acanthoscelides > Acanthoscelides obtectus. The sequence goes on along the minus strand of CAVLJG010000007.1, from coordinate 17,579,852 downwards.
CGAAAATCCATCAACTGTCAGCAAGGCCGTTTTACCCTCTACTTTAATTTCATTAGTGACAGAGTTGGTAGCAGAGGAGCAAGAACATACCAACGACATAAAAAAACGGATCCTAATCAAGACGAAAAAAAATAGCGTCAAGTCAGTTGACTCTGTTAGCACTTCTAAGAGATAAGTTAAATACGAACATGTAAAACAAAGTATTAAAAGACCTTTCTCCTCATCCCGAAAGAAATCCCTGCTGGCACACATGATCGTTGCTATGACTAATACAGTCCACACCAAAACCAAAACAACAAGTCGATGTTATTTACATGGATTTCAGAAAGGCTTTCGACAAATTAAGCCATCATCTTCTTGTGGATAGCCTTCATTATTTCGGCCTTAGTGACTCGTTATAATGGTTATTCTTCAGCTAATTACACTGTTCCCTCTGGAGTACCGCAAGGTTCAAACCTAGGTCCCTTGCTGTTTTTATTCTTCATAAATAACCTAGCCGCTTCACTAAAGTGTGAATCTCTACTATTTGCTGATGATCTGAAAATCTACACCAAAATTACAAATTTGGAGAGCTGTATTTCCCTTCAGGACTATCTGCATACAGTGGTGCGACAATAATATTCTCTTCTCAAATATTTCCCAATGCAAAGTATGTTCATATTGTCGTAAAATGAACCCGATTATGTTTGATTACTCGATGCGTTTTTGGAGAGAACATACAGAAACTAAAGATCTTGGTGTAACATTTTCCTGTAGATTGGACTTTTCTGTCCATGTAGCATGCGTCACTTCTGAAGCGACACGGATTCTGGGTTTCATAATGCGTAAATGCCGATCTTTTTCTATGCGTATTATATAAACATCTTAGAAAATGTACAAACAAAATTTCTTAAATATTGTGTTTATAAAATCGATGGCACATATCCAGAAAGGGGGTTCTCTCAATTTGTTCTGCTGCCTCGTTTTGAACTAGAGTCTCTACAGTTAAGACGTTCTACTGCTGGCCTGTCATTCCTTCATAAACTTTTGCACGACAGAGCGGATGCAAAAGAACATCTCCAGAGGTTAAATTTCTGTATACCACGGTTAAATACGAGAAGAACTCTAACTTTCTACTGCAGTAACTCCCATACCTATGCATCAAAGCAAGCAAACCAAAGCTGATCTAATACAGCATGTGAATCCTTGTACTGCGGAGTTCAGTTAGCGAAAGTGAAGGATGTTAGGGATGGTGGTATTCTTATTGGCTGTAAGTCAAAGGAAGAAAATCAGAAGTTGAAAGCTATTGTTCAGGGAAAGTTGTCAGATAGTTATGTGATACGTGAAATTACCGGCATTAACCCGCGGTTTCGGCTAGTCAGATAAATATTCAGATGATAAATTACGGCACTTGTTATTAAAAGGAAATACTGATATCTTCGAAGATGATTTTGAATGTAAAATTGATAAGCACTTTCCTACTAAAAAAGACCCTTCTGTATATCAAGCTATTGTTCAGGTGGATAGGAGTAGTTATGAGAAAATTGTTAAAGCTGGTTACTTGTTTGTGGGGTATGACAATTGCGCTGTTTACGATGCTATTGATGTGTATCTTTGCTTTAAATGTAATGAATTCCATCATTCTTCTAGCAAATGTAAGGGTGCAGTTGTTTGCCCACTCTGTAGCGAGAATCATGAGGTCAAACATTGCAAATCACAGACTCGTAAATGCTCAAACTGTATGAAACTTAAACAGAAAGATGGTAGTGTGCAAACGGATCATGCTGTTTGGCATAAGCAGAAATGCAAGGCATACAATGAAGCCCTTGATAGATTAAGACACGACCTACTCAGTCAGTAGCAACCAATGCATCCCTTCGTCGTAACTCACAAGGCAGTAGATTCTAATTCTAGTGATAGGCTGCAACCTCTAATATACTACCAAAATGTTCGTGGACTCCGAACGAAAGCTGCTGTTTTTATAATGCTATTTGTAGGTGTGAATATCCTATCATTGCAATAACTGAAACCTGGTTAGATTTCTCATGTATGAGTAGTGAATTTATTCCAACTACATATAATGTGTTCCGGACAGATCGAGATTATGTAACCACTGGTTGCTCAAGAGGTGGTGGTGTGTTGATTGCGATTGATGAGCGTTTTACAGCATATTTGATAGAGGTACCTGAGTTGGCAGTACTTTCTGCCCTAAAGATTGATGTAGTAGCAGCAGTCAAGGTTTGTACCAACACTTTTTCAGTTTACATTTGCAATGTCTACATACCACCTGATAAGCCCAATGCTGAATATGAGCAATTTTATGATGCTATCTTGTCATCGCACGTCCTATTTGATAAGAATTTAGTTATAACAGGGGATTTCAACATAGCTAACTACACTTCTTATGCTAATAGTCATGGACGCAACGCAAAATTGGTATCGTTGAACAACTTTGCTGAGGGTCTTGCTATTAATCAGTTTAACAATATTTCAAATTCTATGGACAATACCCTTGATTTAGTTTTCTGTAGTGGTCTGTGTGAGGTTGAACATTCGTGGGATCCGCTGCTAGATGAAGACCCATATCACCCTGCCCTGAATATTTTTTGTAATGTCACCAGCATTCTCAATACTAAGCATAATTTTCCGGTTTCATTTATAAATTCTTATAATTTCCGCAAAGCCAACTTCCCCCAATTATATAATTTAATTTCAGACATGGATTGGGCTGCTTTAGATGGCTTTCATGACGCGAATGAAGCGTGTGAGTTCTTTTATAATAAACTGTACAATGCTTTTGATACCTGTGTTCCAAAATATGTCCGAGCAACGAAACGTAAATACCTACCCTGGTTCAATTCAGCAATAATTAAGCTTATCAAACGCAAGGAGAAGATTCACCGATCTTACAGACGCAACAATGATCCTAAAACGTATCAGACATTCAGGGAACTTAGATCAAAAATTAAGATAGATTCAGATGAAGCATACAAAATATATGTCAGACAAGCTGAGAACGGAATACAAAGAGATTCGAATAAACTTTGGGGCTTCTTAAATTCTAAGCGAAAATCAACAAACTTATTAAGTAGGATGATTTACAATGGTAATGAACTTTTGGAACCGAACGACATATTAAATGCTTTTGCGGATAACTTCTCCAAATACTACTCGTCTTCATCAGCGACCGAAGAAACTGATGACTTTTTAATGAGCAATGAACAACCACTCAATATTACTAGATTTGAGGAGGATGAAGTTGTCTTAGTCTTGAAGCAAATAAAACCTAAGATGACTACCGGACCGGATAATGTACCAGCTTTTATTTTGCGTGACTGTGCCTCTGCGTTGGCGTGTCCTTTGACCGTTTTATTCAACTTGTGCCTTACCACCTGCACAATTCCAGAATTATGGAAGTTGTCTAAAGTATGTCCAATACACAAAAACGGCAGTAGGAATGATGTATCAAATGTTAGGCCTATATCAATATTGTGCAATTTTTCAAAAGCTCTAGAGATATTAATATATAACAGACTATATCATCATGTCAGCAGAAAAATATGTGTTCAACAACATGGTTTCATGAAAGGGCGCTCAACAGTATCAAATGTGATGAACTTCACACAGACCATAGCAGAAAACATTGACAGAGGATTACAAACAGATGTGGTCTACACAGACTTCTCCAAGGCTTTCGACAGAGTTGATCACAGGATGCTATTGCATAAGCTGAAATCTCATGGATTATCCGATCCTTTAATACAACTATTTAAGTCCTACCTCACTGGAAGAAATCAATTTGTGATGTTTAATGGCATCAGATCGTCGAAGTATGTAGTCAATTCCGGAGTGCCACAAGGCAATAACCTAGTGCCTTTATTGTTCGTCATATTTGTGAATGACATAGTTAATGCTGTTGGCGAGAATTGTTTACTTTACGCTGATGATCTGAAGATGTTTTGTCGTGTAGTTGATGAATCAGACTGTGATCAACTTTTAGAAAATCTGGTCAGGTTGGATGCTTGGTGCTCACAAAACAATCTGTCATTAAACATCAATAAATGTTACGTAATGTCTTACACTTTGAAGAAAAATCCTCTGTTATTTGACTACACCCTGTCAGGTAGCTCTATTCAGAGGACTTCAACTTTATGTGACTTAGGCGTGACATTTGACTCCCAACTAACATTCGTCGAACACATTGACAGCAAAATTTCCGAGGCAAACCGCATGTACGGCTTTATTGTTAGAAACTGTCGTGACTTCATTCAGAGTACCACCTTGAAGTTGCTGTATTATGCATATGTTAGGTCGAAGCTTGAGTATGCATTGTTAATTTGGAATCCGCATCATATTATTCATATAAGTAGGCTTGAATGTGTTCAAAGACGTTTCTTAAAATATTTGTCACTGAAAGTGGATGGCGTTTACCCGCCCATAGGTATACCTCATGATTCCTTACTTGAAAAACATCTAATCAGCAGTCTTGAAGCAAGGCGCACTTGCCAGTCAGTGATTTTTCTATTTAAATTGATCAAAATAATGCTAGTGATGATTTAGCTTTCTTGGGTCAGCTATCATTTAACGTACCTAGGCTGACATCCCGACAAAACGTTACGTTTTATCTACCTGCGGCACGGACAAATTATTTACACTATTCCCCTTTACATGTGATGTGTAGGAATTACAATTCTGCAAGTAACAGGATTGATATATTTAACTGCAGAATTGCAGACATAAAAAATACTATTAAGTAACCAGCATGTATCTTTTACACTTTATAGTCTATTACTTATTACTTATTATTGTCTTTTATATCTGTGTTTCCTCACCCTGTAATTGGTATTTACTGTAGGGTGTTGTAATGAATAAAATAAAATAAAAATAAAATAAAATAAAATTATGTAATTCTCCGCTAAATTCTATATGCAATAATTATAATTCCATAGCAGACAGTTCTGACATTAATTTTGATTGTATCGGTAAGATCTTGACGAATTCCAGGTACGAGTACTATCATAATAGCTAATCCTGTTTTTAAGTTAGTTTTATGTATACATTATATGTATGTATTATAAGTAAAGATACCATTATATTGTCCTCTAGTTGGAATAGTTCTGTTGGGCAATTATGTATAAAATAAAAATAAAAAAAAAATAAAAAAGGGAAGCGAGTGCCAACTGCGACGTACAACCAGCCAGGAAACCTCTCCATCTTCATTTCCTCAGGTTACACCCGTATTCGGATGTATGGGCATGTATATTTACTTCTGTAGTTGCATATTTGCATTTATTTCCGGCCCGATAAAGCCAACAAGCAGCAATTCGTATCACTGGAGGAAGAAAATAAAACATGAAATCACAAACAAAAGCCAACATACACATTGTAGTATAGAATGGCTAGAAGACCTTGAATTTTCAAGACGACAAGTTTCCAAGTCAATAATTAGCGAACAGACACAAACAGACCGACAGACACACAGTCAGAACGTCGTAAGTGGGTGAGTGGTTGATACGGTTTTTCGTACATGGAGCAGATACGAAAAGCATGCCTTTGTGCCTTCTGGCAAGCTAAAAACTGGATTTCAGCGTGAACGTTTTCATCCAAGGGCCGATAAATTTGCTTGGAGTTCCAACAATAGTTTATGGGAACAAGATAAGTGGGACTGGCAAAGGATCCAAAATAACTTACTTAATGTATCACGTGAAATACATCTCCCACATATTGTAGTTTTTGTGAACCACTGATGACAACCACACCCGGCGTTTACCTTCCAGCTATGCATTAATATTAAAACCTGATTAACTCTCTAACAGGGGATACCCTTAATCCCTGTACAGACCCTGCCAGGAAATTGAAATGCTAAAATCTAAGCTATAGCGCTTGCGAGTGATATTAACATCCACGTAAAGCCTTCCTCGGAAACTGTCCTGCGGCTTTTGTTTTAGTTCATTATCCCCAGGCAGATGGTGTACTATATGAGATGTTGACTCCAGCTATCACGTTATGTGGTTATGCAAAATCGACCTATTCACAGCTCTGAAACAACAATAGAAATAGTGAAATTTCAACAAAACTGCTATCTCTTAGTTTTTGTGAAGAAAGCAGTTTCTGAGAACTCTTAGTTATTGCCCTTTCATTTACTAGTGTTAAGCATAAAAAATTCCTCGCAGTTCGAGTTTGACAGGGGTAGAATTATAGCCTATCGAGCGGTAGGTTTGTACTGCAATGACGGTAATGCGTGTGTGTCGTGTGTGGATAGATAAAGTTTACAACTGCAAAAGTGGCTGACTTGCAGTAGTAAACTGACATGTCAATCTAATAATAACACTCAAATCCTGTATAAAGTCCGAAAAATGCGTTTAAACTAGTTTATTTGTCAATGACTCAGCTTTTTTCTGAAATATTCAGATTGTGTGGCTTGGGAGGTTTTCGAAACGATCGAATCAATTGTTGACCAGCGATTCAACTCTATCAAAACTCATCTTACCTCCTCGGAAGTCTGTAAAAGATCCATACATAAACCCTGTGATACGCGCTAAACTTACCCCAGTTGCACACTGCGAGGATAAACAGGCAAACAAATCTGCGGGCGAGATAGAGACGTCCAGGATTTGTAACAGTCACTGCGTGGCGACGTCTCCATTTAAAAAATGAAGACACTGCTCCACACCGCCGCAACCGACGCAAACCGTAATGCTTGGAAAATAAAACCTCTCAGCATGGCATATGCAAGACTACACAGCAATGCAAATTACTTACAGTGGACCTCCGGTAATCCGACAAACATTATGCAGGGCAGTGTCAGACTATCGAATTTGTCGGACAGACCCCCTATAGTCCGGAATTTTTTACAAAAGAATACCTTGTAATCCGACAAATTACATATCCAATGGTGAGATTATATATGTTATGTATATGTATGTACTTTGAAGTACAAATCATACATAGTTTATGTAAGTCGATTTTAGTAAATTAAATAACAATAGAGAGCTTACGCTTTATTATAAAATTAAGCATAAATGCACATAGAGGCTTGTCCGTAAAATAAGTTCCACGGGCTGCCGCTGGCGCTAGGATCGTTTCTATGCACAGCCAGGCAACAGAGGCAGATTGTTTGGTTCCCCCACTCCAATCCCTCACCAAGCCAGCGTCGCTGCGACGTTTAGTCTTGGCTCAGCAGCCGTCAGCGATGGAGCTTCCTCTTGCGTCTCCCGCCAGCTGCGAGTTGCGGTCTGTTATTCGTTTCCTGGCCGCTAAGAAGAAATCGGCGAAGGAAATTCACGAAGAACTTTGTCAAGTGTATGGAGAAGACTGTATGAGCTGCGGGATGGTGCGCAGATGGGTCAGGGACTTTAAAAATGGCCGAACAGACGTCCACGACGAAGCCCGTGCAGGGCGGCCATCGGTTTCCGACGAAGCAATTGCCAAAGTCGAAGCGGCAATGCTTGAAGATCGACGGATTACAGTTCGGGAGCTGTGCACAAAGATTCCGGAGGTCAGCAAAACCACAATTGACAAGATTTTGACTGACCATTTAGGCTATTCAAAGGTCTGCGCAAGATGGGTACCAAGAATGCTCACTGCAGACCACCGGCGGCAGCGGGTTGAAGCGGCCCAAGAATTTCTCGCTTTTCACGGAACAACCGAAGAGGAATTTCTGGACTCTATTGTTACTGGTGACGAGAGCTGGATACACTACACCACACCGGAAACAAAGGAGCAATCGAAGCAGTGGAAGCACTCTTCTTCACCAAGAGCAAAGAAGTTCAAACAAATCCTGTCTGCCGGGAAAATCATGGCTAGCGTTTTTTGGGATCGAAAGGGCGTATTGTTGTGCGAGTTTATGCCTCGCGGGACAACAATCAATGCTGACCGGTACTGTGGGACCTTGAAAAAACTTAGACGTGCCATTCAGAACAAGAGAAGAGGAATGCTGACGACAGGAGTGCGTTTTCACCATGGCAATGCCCGACCGCACACCGCCAATCGAACCACAGCCCTCATCGAAAGATTTGGATGGAAAATGGTGTCTCACCCACCCTACAGCCCAGACTTAGCACCAAGTGACTTCCATCTCTTCCCTGAGTTGAAGAAAAACCTTGGCGGAACCCAATTCCAGACAGATGAAGAGGTGCAAAACGCGGTTGTTAGTTTTCTACACGGACAGGCGGCAGAGTTCTATGACTCTGGTTTGAAGAAGTGGGTGCCTCGAATGCAGAAATGCATAGAACGCAACGGCGATTATGTAGAAAAATAAAAGAAAGACTGAGCTTTCCAAAAATGTATTTTCTTTGCAATTAAACCAATTTTTCGATATGAAAAAAATTTGTGGAACTTATTTTACGGACACGCTCGTACATATGTACCAAAATAATCAAGAATTATCAATCAAAATCATTAATGAATTTATCAAATTATGGAGCTTGGAAATATTCATCAATTTTTTTTTTTTTGTTTAAGGTTGTTATAACGCGAGATCAGAGCCTTGTCCCTCAGTCTTCTCAAAAGTAAGAGTTCGTTGTAGGATGTTCCATTCTCTTCAGCCCATTGTAAACCTAGCTCAAAGGCGTTAATTGCGTCTTGTGTTGTGACTCGTGAAGCAGTTGCAAACCTCTTTTATAATCTCTTCGTCAGTCATTACATGAAAAATATTTTCCTCTTTATCCATTCCACGGCACCAGATATCCAAATCTTCCGGACTTATCTGTGTTTCTGTAGCGACTTGTTCGATAACTTCCGAAGTTACACTGATTTGTGGAACGTTGCTAGGAGTGGTGACTATATCTGCCCATAACTTTTTCCAGGACGATTTAATAGTTGATGACGGTAACGCATTCCACAACAGTCAAAGGGCAAAAACCAAGTCTTTCATATTAAATTCTTTTAAAGTTTTTTCTATTGGTTGGTCTTTTGATACGGCTCTCAGAAGTAGGTTTTTTTATAGCCTCGCTTGACAAACTGAATGATATTCTGGTCCATTGGTTGAATCAGTGCAGTGCAATTTGGTGGAGGAAACATCGCAGTGATGTATTTATCCTCAGTTGTTAGTTCTTCTTCAGACGGATGACCGGGAGCGTTATCAACAACGCCTTTTGAGGAAAATTATGATCTTTTAACCATTTTCTAACTTCAGGTACGAAGCATCAAACCACTATTTGCAAAGGCATTTTGTCACCCACGCAGTTTTTTGTCCGTAATAGTGTACAGGTAAGCTAAATCAATGTTTTTGAATGCCCGTGGTTTATTAGATTTCCCAATGACCATCATCTTAAGCGCGTGTGTGCCCGCAGCGTTAGAACATGGTAGTATGGTTACACGCTCTTTACTTACTTTTCGTCCAGGTACGGATTTTTCGTTACAAGAAGCGAAAGTTTTGTTAGGCATCACACGCCAAAAAAGCCCTGATTCGTCTGCATTGTACAGCTGTGACGGGTCAAGATTTAAATCGTTCACCTTTTTTCAAAAACCTTAATTTAAAGGGCTGTATACAGGTGGCATCGTTAGAAAGTTTCTCTCCTGTAATAGTCATTAAACGTATGCCATGACGACTTTTAAAGCGTTCTAGCCACAAAGTAATATTTTTTATTTCCTTATAAAGAAACTTAGCTTTCATGGCCAACATGGGTCCTGAAATTGGTGCTTGCCTATTTCTTTCCTGAAGAAGCCACATGTACAAAGCTCCTTCCACTTCTGGATGTTCAGCTTCCTTGAGTGTCTGTCTCTTGCCTGGCCCGCAGTCAGTAGTTGATACGAACTTCTTGATCTTCTCGTGGTTTCTTTTAATGTCATAAATTGTAGATCGGCCTACGCCGTATTCACTTGCTAAACTACTGAAAGTTTCATTGCGATTTAAGCGGTCTAATATATCACATTTTTCTTTAATTGTCAATGTTTTGTGCTTTCGCTTCTGTGTTTGTGATGACATTACTAGGTACTATACTTAATACACAATGAATAAATAGTAAAGAATGAACGCAAGCTAGGCCGTACCGCTGTCACAAGTAGTCAATTTCAAACTAAGTAAAACAATGCTTACGCGTCGAGCACGATAGCGGTGGCGCGTACAAGTTGTAACCTGTTCAAACCTGCGTGATCTACATTAGTGAAGATTGTCAAATGCGTATGTATGTAATACATATTCAAAGACATGTCGGATTACAGAGGGCGCCGGATTAGGCAGGGCCCGGATTATCGTGGGTCCACTGTACTTATTTCTCCAGTACGAGTGGACATCATAGGACTAGACTTTTTCTCACTCATCGTCCCTTCGAATGAAGAATAGTTATGTCTCGTGTTCTTCTCTGATGGATCGTTTTCCAGTGGAGCGGGAGAATTCTTGGCAAAGAGAATGCGTAAAGAAAAGTGTCGCGCTTGCAACCTGGACAGCGATCTTCAAGACAATGGTAGCATGCTTAGATGAGATTAAGCAGTGCAAAGAACGGAGAATGTTCATGTGCTCAAACAGTCAAGCAGACCTGAAGGCAGGCGCATCCTCGATGATAAAGTCACCCGATCCAAAGAAGTGATCCTCCTTTGGGTGCCCAGCTTATCTCCTGGCAAGGCTGGGGACCAGAAGCACCTGCATCGGCTCCAGCGTAGATTGGATATAAGCAGCCCTGAACGAATAGGTGTCCGAGAACCTAGACAATGCGTGGCCAGGGAGAGATGACAACAGACAGGCCATGATATATGCAGTAGGATCCGATAAACATCGAAAGCGCTTGCTTCTTGAAAGGAGTAGAGAGTCGTTGAACTTAGTGTTGAAATTTCTTGTTATTCACTGCACACTGAGCAGACACTTATCCCCTTTAAGTGTGAAGAGAGATCCAACCTGCTCCATGTGCTGGAGAAATACGAGACACCGTCCCTTCTTCTGGGCCATTGCTTCACATATTGCAGTCTAAGGGCTGAGAAATTCGGAGCCATGGAGCTTGATGATACTCAGCGACATTGTCGGACACCCTGACCTTTATTAGAAGATCTGGAAGGTTTGAGAGATCAGTGGCATGTGGAATAGAGTGTGGGTTCACTCGGGGTCGGCAAAAAGGGCCAAAAGATTCACCTCCCAAACACTACTACTAATTCTTACTTATTTGCTTATCCATTTGAGACTAAATTTCACTTCCGTTTGAAAAGATCTATGTTATCCAAGCTTCTGATTAATGTTGGTAGTTAGTTATAAAGTATAAAGACAAACTAATTTTCTTAAAGTGAGTATTGTTCTTGGTTCTAGTGTTATACCAATGTATCTTACTAGAAACAGTGTACCTCTCTATATTAGTTGTGGGTTTCTAGGGGAATCAAGTTCACTAACAAAGGAATTAACCTTCTCTGATATCACTTAAAACTCCCCAGATTTGCGGGAAGGCTATCCAATAATATACATACAGTAGGCAATTACTTTTAACAATTTGTTTCAATCATCACGTTTGGGAAATGAAAGCCTGTTTCTAGTACTACTGCGATTCTACTTAACACGACACGTGGCACGTTTTCGCAACATAGACCGAGTTCCTGCCGACACAGAAATTTTGTCAAAGTTTCAGGATATTTAAGCAGTTGCGGTGTTGTGCGGTGATACATAGCCTGTGCCTCCACCAGGGGGACTTTTAAAAGAGATTGATAATGCCTCTTCATTCTATTTCCCAGGCGTATTCCTATGATGGTGAAGAGTCGTACGTGGTTCTAAATGTTGTGCTACGTTGAGACACTTGCAGTAAATTTTATTTAAGGTAGTTTTGTATTAAAGAGTAACTTAAATGCGATGCTATTCTGTACACGATTTGTGAACCAAGGATTTGCTTCTGAATTCTCAGTCGATCGTAGATGCACTTCGCTTTCAATTTTGTAGTCCTGGAAACATCAAGTAAACGTCTGCCAAACCAGTTGGTTGGTTCTTGAAATGAAATAATTTCTTCAACTTGTTTTTTCTTTTGGCAACATAATGAATATACACTGCCACGTAAAATTAAACAAACAAAATTTTGTTCAAATAAAATTTTAAATAACTTTTTAACCTTTGCATCAAATTAAATAAAATTTCCTGTCAAGTTGTAGACAATTTAATTTTCATCATCGTTGTCTACCGATCTTGCAAAAAATTGAAAATGTCTGTTGTTATACAGGGGGTAACTAAAAGGTGCATTTTGACCTAAATTTCTGAGCACCCTGTGGAAACATCGAATTACTAAATAATATGTCTTCTTATAATAATTTTAAGCTTCAGCTTTTCTCAACAGTTGTTTTGTGATTCATGTCAATATCTGAATTATTGAAGAATATATGCTGTTTTGAGGAAAATAATGCGAATCATAGCCATAAACAAGAAATTGTTTCAAGCAGGCTGTGTCTGTTAGCGTATTTATGGCATGTCTAAATGATTCTGGTCCCGCAATACTAAACAAAGATGACACCGGAACAAGTAGCGCAAGCTGAAATAATAATAATAATAATAATAATAATAATAATAGATTTATTGTCCAACAGTTTCCCATTTATAGGACAATTTATAAACATAATACAAAAGCAAAAAAAACATGAGCCATTGGTCCGAATACGCCTTAGGTGCCTTTAGCAGGTAATTAACATTTGTCGTAAATATATTACAGTAGCATCCAATTCTGTTTAAGTTAGAGCACATTACATATAACGGTGACTTGAGAAGAATGTTTGTCCTAGCTCTAGGAAGCCCGAATATTTTATGATTGCGAGATGTAAACGTTGGAGTACGAAACTTGATCTGTTCCAAGATCAAGCGGCAATCAATTAAATTGCTGATCATTTTGTAGCCAAATATTATTGAGGTACAGTACCTACGTTTTTTCAAAGTCAACATGTCTAAGCGACTACATAGTTCCTCATTACTTGTACCTCTCTCTGGATATGTCCCATTAATCCTAAACAGAACAAACTTCATAAACTTCCGTTGTACTCTTTCAATAGCTGTGCTATAGCATTCATAGTAAGGGCTTCAAATAATACTACAATATTCAACTTTGGATCTAACATAAGCATAATATAACAGCTTAATGGACTTTATGTTATGAAAATTCCTGCAATTCCTTACTATGAAACCATAAGCCGCCAATGCTTCTGATGCTTTTTTATTTATATGCTGACTAAAAGTTAACTTTTGATCATAGATTATACCTAAATCACGTACATCAGAGCATCTTTCTAGCACAGACCCATCAATAGAGTACGGATATTCGCAAACATTAATTTTCCTGGTATAGCTGACTATTTTACACTTCCTCACGTTAAGCTCCGAGTTGTTTTCTACACACCAAGACAGCATAAAATTTAATTGGTGTTGTAGCTTGATACAATCATCAGGAGTATTTATGTGCGAATAAATTTTTAGGTCGTCAGCAAAGCATAGGCGTTCACATTCAACTGAGTCACAGAGGTCATTAATAAATATCAAAAATAGTAATGGTCCCAGGATGGACCCCTGAGGAACTCCAGAAGGTGCCAAGTAGGTCTCAGATTAGAAGCCATTATAGCTAACAAATTGTCTACGATCCGATAAGTAAGATTTCATCAACTCCCTACCATCATCTGTGAAACCAAGTGCATCTAACTTATTTAATAAAGTTTTGTGGTTAATTTTATCGAAAGCCTTCGAAAAGTCGGTATAAATAACGTCAACTTGCTCATTACTATCAATGGCTTCCGAGAGGTACTGCGTTATTATAAATAGATTTGTGGTTGTTGAGCGATTAGCGACAAATCTGTGTTGATGCAATGACAGCTGACGCTGGACGGCAGTGTAAATGCGACTGTACAAGACTATTTCAAAGACATTCGAGAACATGCACAATATAGAGATTGCCCTGTAACTCTCAATATTTGACTTATCCCCACACTTAAACACTGGACAGACCTTATCGATCTTCCAAATATCTGGAAATCTTTTTGTTATAAGATAAATATTAAAAATCCTAGTTAGAATACCAACAAACACTTCCACACAATCTTTGACTATAAAGGACGGGATGCCATCTAGACCAGATGTCATCTTATCCTTTAGTGATTTAATGGCCTTTCTGACTTCATTTTCCTCAATTGGATAAAAATGGACAAATAAATTACTATGATTTAGTGAGGCATTATTATGGGGCTTGTGAGTGACATAAACGCTGCTGAAAAACTCTCACTGAATGCGTTTACTACATCCTGAGGCTGATCTATAGAATTATTTTGAAATTTCATTATCCCTGGAATTCGTGATGTGTTGTTCTTTGAGTGAACGTATGACCAAAAAGCATTGGGGTTAATTGTTAAAGAATTCTGGATATTTTCAATATATTGATCATACGCTGATTTAATCTGGTTTTTTATCAAGCGGCGCAAACGTTTGAATTCTTGTAGATCATCAACAAAAGTAGACCTGTTGATTTTTTTCCTAAATTTAGCTTTAAGTTTAATGTTCTTAATAATAGCTGAGTGAAACCAAGGCGAGTATCGGTGACTGTAATTCTTATACAGGGGTATGTGCCTGTCAAAAATTTGGAAAATGTTGCCACAAAATACATCAACAATATAATTAACATCAGAAGAGCAGAATAAAACAGCTGTAGTTTTACAAGATGATGGCCGTCCTATTCGGTATATCGGAGAAAGGCTTGCTGTTCCACGCAGTACGGTACTCGATGCGATACAAGGATCTAGAGGAACTGGTTCTTACTCAAGAAGACCTGGGCAGGCAAGACGGAACAAACGCAGCTAAAGATCGGTTTCTGAGACTCCAAGCTATTCGAGAAAGGACAGTTCCTGCTACAGATTTAACTCGAAGATTGGATGATGTTCATGGTACCTTAGTTTCACCTGATACCGTACGCCGAATGTTGGGTACCTGCTACAGGTTCTCTATTGGATGTATGTCATCGTAGGCAGCGCTTGGTATTTTCTCGAACTCATGCAGATTGAGATATGGACGACTGGAAAAACGGTCTTTTACAGACGAGTCTCGTTTTACGAGATATTCACCTGATGGTCGCCAGTGTAGAGAAGGCGTGGAGAACGCTATGCTCAAAGTTGTTTCGCTCATAGTTTCCAATTTGGTGGTGGAGGAGATGGTGTGGGGCGGTGTTTGTTTGGAATCCAGCACAGATCTTGCTTCGCTACGAGGAGGACACCTTACTGCCGACAGGTACATTAGAGACTGTTTAGAACAACATGTGGTTCCTCACATGCCCTTTATGTTGGA
Organism: Acanthoscelides obtectus; assembly: GCA_963669975.1. NCBI lineage: Eukaryota > Metazoa > Arthropoda > Insecta > Coleoptera > Chrysomelidae > Acanthoscelides > Acanthoscelides obtectus. The sequence continues at coordinate 17,564,659 of CAVLJG010000007.1, read as the reverse complement.
ATTAAAGTACTAGACTGGCCGCCAAGAAGTCCGGATCTCAACCCCATTGAGCACAAGTGGGATACATTAGGAAGAAGACTTAGGCAGAACTATGAAGAATTTCAAACTGAGACACAATAGCTGTTCTAATTTTGATTGATTTTCACTGTGATTTTTTAAGTTAAATTATTTATGGTTATGACTCGCACAGTTTTCTTACCAATGTTGTCACTGTAATTTTTTAAATTAAATTGCTTATGGCTACGATTCGCTTGATTATCTTCAAAACAGCATATATTCTTCAATAATTGAGATATTGACATGAAGGTATCTACTACAAACTGAAAAATGAAATGATGTACGCATATACTAATTAACATTATAACAAACGTTCAACAATGAACGTGGCAGTAATATCCTCTTCACGTTTTTTCTGTTTTTGTCTAACTATCTAATATCAACCATTTATGTACTTTTTGAGTCAGCACTTGCAACAGATTTTTCTTTAATGTTTTAGCCCTTTTTGGAGCCACAATTATTATTTAAATGAGTTACTGTAATTACTGGCTGTAATTGTGAATAAATTTGATTATTGTTATAATTTTTAGGTTATTCGTCAAAAAAGCAAAGAATGGTAGTCGCGCGAGTAGTAACTAAATTTAAGATGTTGTGGAATTTAAGAATGGCTTAATACGATTATTTTATTTCAATTCGCTGTAGTTACTAGTTCTATCCAATACGGTTGTCGTACTTAAAGAACAATAAACGAGTTTCTCACGTTAAATGCTTAACGGACAAGAATCGTATGGTCAAATCGTTTAACCTTGACGATTTAACGACATGCTTAGATCCAGTTGGCCATTTCATGAAATGCTTTACCATTTCATGTAATGATCAATTCTACGATGTGGCCACAACATCGATATGACTATAGCGCCGAACCACTATCTTGCCCCATATACAGGGTGTTTCAGACCTAAGGGATCAAACTTCTAGGAGTTATTCAGTGTAACAGTGGAAAACATTTGAGTATAGGGACCCATATCCGGACAAGTGTCACTACGGCACTACGGCGCTAAGACGCGTTAAAATTTAGAAAGGCGATGAATTGCCTAAATAGGATTTAATGCATTTAATGTTTGCCTTTTGTAGATGATATCATCACAACAATTGTTGAAAATGTCTTCCTCCAACCTCAATACACAGATTTAAGCGTCGCACATGATTTCGGCGGACTTGAATAAAAATTTGAAACTAGTTTTGAATGATTTCAAATGCTGCTGTAATTCATGCAATTAAGTCTTGATCTGGTTCTACTGGAGTTTCGTAAACCAAAGACTTTACGAGTCCCCACAGGAAAAAATCCAGCGACGTTAAATCGGTTGAGCTGGGAGGCCAAGCAACTGCTCCACCTCTGGCAATCCAACGGTGTCCAAATCGCTGAGCCAAATACTCACGTACTTATACAGCAAATTAATCCGGCGCTTCAATGGAACATTTTCAAGAAGTTCTGGAAGAACTTCCTCCAAGAAACGCTGGTAAATGGGTCCTGTTAACCGTTCCGGTAGAAGGTATGGCCCAATCAAATAATCATCAGCAATGCCTGCCCATACGTTGACAGACCAACGTTGCTGATGTTTTCTAGGAAAAATTGCACGGGGATTTTCTTTGTCCCAAACGTGGCTATTCCTAATATTAAAAATACCGTCTCTTGTGAAAGAGGCTTCATCGGTCCATAAAGCATAGCGTAAAAAATTTGGTTGCGCAGCGATTTGATGAAGAGTCCACTGACAAAAATTGAACTCTAGGATGATAATCGGCTGCAGTCAATCCTTGAACTTTCTGGAAGTGGTAAGGATAAAGTTATTGCTCGTGTAGCATCCGCCAGACGGAAGCGTTACTCGTATTCATATCCTCCGTAACGTGACGTGTGCTACTTGATGGTTCGTCGGCAACTCGCTGAAGGATCCTTCCTTCAAAACCGCGCTGCTGCTCGTGCATTGCAGCTTGTTGTTCCGTATGCCAAATGCATATCTGCCAATTCTTGATTAGTAAAGTTTTCCATTACCAACAATTAATTTTTGTTAATTTCTTGCAAACTTCACAAATACGGTATCACGACTAAGGCGATATGGAATGCAGCTAGAAAAAACAGTTTCTGTTATCGTTTTTAAAGATAACAACACACAAGCGCCGGACATGGGTCCCTATACTTAAATGTTTTCTTTTGTTACACTGAATAAACCCTACAATTTTGATCCCATAGTTCTGAATATGATTATGATAACATACGTCAATTTCACCATCGCGAATTTCAACTTGCTAGTTTGACCCATTCAAAACTTAGCTGGGAACCTTTCTGAAAAGCACTGTACGCTGCAAATTATATTTAAACAAAGCGTTAGCAGCCCACAAAGCAGCTTTGCCGAGTGTGCCCCGGAACAACGTTTTTCAGCTCCTAGGGCACTTCACGCGGTGTATATACGAAAAAAAACATAATTTTTCAAAATCGAGTTAGGTCTAGGTTTTTTTCGATAAATCGTGATTATTCATCATATTCTAATCACCCACCAAGCGGCGTGCCTCAATGAAGTCCGGAAGGCGCCTATACGTACTTCGATCAGAATTCGATCACACATGTCATTTGCGAAAATCGACTTAGGTCTAGGATTTTATTGCATTTATCTCGTAGAATTATGTTACTCTAGCAACCCACAAAGCGGCTTTGCCGAGTGTGCCGCGGAACATTGTTTTTCAGCCCCTAGGGCACTTAACGCGGTGTATATACGAAAAAAAAAACATAATTTTTCAAAATCGAGTTAGGTCCAGGACTTTTTCGATAAATCATGTTTATTCATCATATTCTCATATTCTAACCACACACCAAGTGATTTGCTCCAATGACTTACGGAAGGCCCCTATCCGTAGTTCCATAGAATTCGATCAAACACCTGTCATTTATGAAAATCGACTTAGGTCCAGGATTTGATTGCATGTATCTCGTAGAATTATGCTACTCTAGCTGTCCACAAAGCGGCTTTGCCGAGTGTGCCCCGGAACATTGTTTTTCAGCCCCTAGGGCACTTAACGTTGTGTATATACGAGAAAAATCATAATTTTTCAAAATCGAGTTAGGTCCAGGATTTTTTTCGATAAATCGTGATTATTTATCATATTCTAATCATCCACCAAGCAGTTTGCCCCGTACTTCGATCAGAATTCGATCAAACCCTGTCATTTTTGAAAATCGACTTAGGTCCCCGATTTGATTACATGTATATTAGTATATTATATTTGTGAAGCGTTGAAACTATAGGGAGCCAAGACAGATGTCTTGTACTTGTTGCGGAGCAGATAGCTGCGCTTCACTATTCATTATAATTCCACTGCAGCCAATGCGTGTAGATTCCATGGTTATTATCAAGTTCATTATGCATTACCGATAGCACCGTGTATATACCTGCATATTAAATGATTTTCAAACAAATATGGTTATTAAATTTCAAACACATATTCACGATACAGCTATTCTGCTTATTAACCGGAATATTTACTACTCATTAATGGTTTACAATAGGCGCGACGCATGAAATGGATTTGTTATCAATTTTAGGATTAATTTCCTTTCAACCGCATAAAATTAGCTGTTATTGCCTCAATTTTACTGTTATCGATTGTTACGCAATACATACGCTGTGAGTTATTATTTATCATAACAATAAAAATATGTTAAGGGAGTCTCTGATATATTTAGTAATGATTCCTGAATAGACCGTGGCTAATATAGAAACGTTATCTGATATCTTACTCATAAATTCAGAGTAAAAAGCATGCTTTCGTAATATGACTGTATATGCAACATGCTAGTATTTATTTTTTTATTGCGTTATTCATATGAAGAAGAAACATCTTGAAGTACTGTATTCAAAAAGAAGAATTAGTTTAAAATTCCCGAGTCATTTGCATACCCCACAATTTATCATAATAGTCCCGGGACGCGTACTTTGTCGCTAAAACATTTTTTCTGGTTTGCCGTCTGACTAATGAAGATTAACGGTGCAGTTTAAAATTCTGCAGGCCGAGGAAAGGTTAATGATTCCCTCAACTTTCATGCTCATTTACTTCATATCAACTTAAACGGGATTTTTCGGCTTGCCAGGAAAATTGGACGTTTATTTAAATTGGAATTTGGCAACAAAAAGTTTGAGTTACTGTCTTTTTTAAGTTCTGACGTAAAGACAATTGTTTTATGCTGACAATTACAGAATATATCTTTGATCACGTTATTTTACGGAAATAGTTGTTTTTTCAATTTGTCGAATATTCCAAACTATAGTGACTTCAATCTCTGTATGAAGAATGAAGAATTTTGAAAAATAGTCGCAGTGTAACTTAAGACATAAGAAACCATGGTGTTCTTAGTTTATATAATTGTTTTGGTTGGAAGGAGTATATATATATATACAGGGTGTCCGCAAAGTTGGGGTTTTCCTTTTCAGAAACAACTACCCTTAAAATAACAAAGGTAATGTGTAGTGAAACGAGGGCGACCAAGTAAAAAAAATAAAGGAAAAAGTACTCACTCTCCAGTTGACGAGAAGGGCTAAGTACGTCTCTGCCCAAAATCATACCGCTCCAACAGAAAATGAAACCGCATTGATTGTATTACACTTAATGGCACATCTTCTAGCAAGGAAGGTAAAATGTTGCGTAAAAAGTCTAGGTATTGCATCCCGTCCAATCGATTTGGGAGAATAAATGGTCCAATGAGCATACCGTTCACCATGGCAGCCTAAACATTCACCGAAAATGTTTGTTGAAAATGTGCCCGACGGTCAGCGTGCGGATTTTCTACTGACCAAACACGAGTATTGCGAAAGTTATTCACCCCATTACGCGTGAACGTAGATTCGTCTGTCACCAATATGCACTTCAAAAAGTCCGGATTATTGTCATGTTGATGCAACAGCCACTCACAAAACCGCACTCTTGCTGCAAAAAAGTCAGGGTGAAGGGCTTGTACACGTTGGACGTGAAACGGATACAGCCCCTCTTCACGCAGCGTTTGCCACACTTTAGTTTTTGATACTTGCACTTCTCTAGCCACGTCTCTAGTGCTTGTCGAGGGATTCTCGTCTACGCGATTACCTCTACACGCGTGACCGTCACCGTCGGTTGAAGGTTGCATACTGACCTGACACACTGACCCTGACCCAGTTCTGTCGTCGGGTTGAGTCAGTGACCTTGTACCAGTCGGTGATGTGGCGGCTACAGGACGGTATTCAGATATTTTTGATGTTGCAGAGCCCTTTATCTCGGTTCCCTTAAGACATTGGTGTATATGGTACTAAGAAAAATTGCTTATGTTTTCAAGATCTACACGTCGTGTAAAGGAAAACTCCAACTTTGCGGACACCCTGTATACAGGGTTACAGGAAAAGTCGTGCTAGATCCGTTAAGGGCGTGTAGTACCCATCATTTCTGACTTATTTCATTATGAAACACCCTACCCTAAACTTAACCCTTTTCGAGATATTCAACTTTTAATGTTTTTATTGAAAATTGCCGATTTTTAGGCTACTAAATGTATTTATTTTTATTTTGTGTGTGTTATTATTACTATTATTGCATTTTAACATGTGTAATAAGATGCTTTAGGACGTCAATCATTAAAATAGTCCATAAGTTAATTGAATAGGCCGTAGTAGATAAGTGAATGTTAAGAAATTGAAGAAAATATCAGAAAGTTTATTTTTCTCGAAGGGATATCTAAAAAAAATATTATGGCAATTGTTCGGCAGATGTGTTTTAAAATATCTATGTTTTATCAGCTATCTAACGAGGTATAACAATCTAGGATTTGTATTACATTTCGTAGAAAAAAAGTAGTTGGGACGCTCCAGTAGCAGTTCCCACGCCTATTCTCCTTCAAGTTTAGACGCACCGTGCGAGCGAGACATGACGATTTAATGTGGGTGCGAATGAAAGAAAACATATTATAATAACCGGTTAGGGCTGGAAATCCAACACGGGATGTTGTTTTGGTTGTCAGTCTGCTTTTGTGCTTCGTACATAGTAGATGTGATATCGTTTTGCTCTTTTCCTCGACTTGGCTACGATTCTGGACTATTTCTTCTGATTTGTGAATACTGTGCTTGTTCACTGGACTCTGATTTGTACTTGTGATACGGAAGTGTTGAAGATGACGTCCTACACACCTGAGGAATATGCTGATATGCTTATTTGTTATGGATACTGCGATTGTGTATCTGCGCAAGCTCGCAACGAATACAGAACTCGCTTCCCCGGTCGTCGAGTGCCGGATGTGGCCGTTTTTAACAGAGTTTATCTAAGACTTCGAGAAACTGGCTCTGTTTTGAGACGAAATACAGACCTGGGAAGACCACGAATTTATGACAACGAAGAACTGCAGGACAATGAGATAGTGCAACGCTTTCGAGCGGATCCGACCATTTCCACTAATCGTGTTGCCCGTGATCTGGGACTTTCGCAATGGAGAGTGTGGTTTACAGTGCATACTGCTGGCCTATACCCGTACCATTACACGCCGGTACACACTATTGAAGAAGGAGACCCCGCGAGAAGGTTGGACTTCAGCAGATTTATGCTAAATACTGACGTAGAAGACCCAGATTTTCTAAGAAATATCTTATGGTCAGATGAATCCAAATTTGATAACGATGGCATAACTAACTATCACAACGCCCATTACTGGGCCCCAAAAGTACTAAGGAATCCCAATAAGAAAAGAGTGGCGAGGTCCCAACGAAGATTCAGCGTGAATGTGTGGATGGGCATTATCTCCAACCATTTGATTGGACCTTACTTTCTCCCGGACAATCTAAATGGGGAAAATTACGAAAACTTCTTGAGAGGAGACTTCAGAGATTTGCTGGATGATCTGCCACTCAACTTGAGAAGGGGCATGTGGTTCCAACATGATGGCTGCCCTGCCCATTTCAGGAGAAGTGTCAGAGACTGGCTGGACACAAATTATCCAAACAAATGGATAGGACGAGGTGGGCCGTTGCCATGGCCAGCAAGAAATCCGGACCTAACCCCCATGGATTTTCATGTGTGGGGGTGCATGAAAAGTCTTGTCTACAGCGAGCCAAATCCAGTTTCGTCTGTGGAAGAATTAAGAGAAAGGATTGTCGATGCAGCAAATCAACTAAGGACAACGTTGACCACTGCAGTTGTAAAGACTGGTCTCCGTAGAAGGATGCGACAATGTATTAGAAACAGAGGCAGCCATGTTGAACATGAACTGTAGAGTAAGAAAAAGTTGTGTGAAAACCTGATTTAATAAATGATATTTCATGCTTACCTATTGTTTTATTTTACTTTTTAGGGCTAAGTATCAATTTTCTTCTCCACTGTCGCCTATGAAACTAAGTTTTTTCAATGCATTTAAATAAAATCCTAGATTGTTATACCTCGTTAGATAGCTGATAAAACATAGATATTTTAAAACACATCTGCCGAACAATTGCCATAATATTTTTTTTAGATATCCCTTAGAGAAAAATAAACTTTCTGATATTTTTTTCAATTTCTTAACATTCACTTATCTACTACAGCCTATTCAATTAACTTATGGACTATTTTAATGATTGACGTCCTAAAGCATCTTATTACACATGTTAAAATGCAATAATAGTAATAATAACACACACAAAATAAAAATAAATACATTTAGTAGCCTAAAAATCGGCAATTTTCAATAAAAACATTAAAAGTTGAATATCTCGAAAAGGGTTAAGTTTAGGGTAGGGTGTTTCATAATGAAATAAGTCAGAACTGATGGGTACTACACGCCCTTAACGGATCTAGCACGACTTTTCCTGTAACCCTGTATATATATAGTGTATATACCTGTATATACATAAAATAGGAAAATAATGGGCAAAATCCGCAAAAAGAAGGAAAGTGGATTCGTACAGAAAATAGGATAGGTAACCCGAGCGATACGTATTTCTGCTGGTTGGCTTCATGAGGCCCGAAATGAACGCACATATGCAAGCAACTACAAAAGTAGATACACATGCCCATTTGTTAAATACAGTTCTCCGCATGATAATTTTCTCTTCATCCTGTACAGAGAATATTGATATATAGTGGTTAACCTCTGGCTACAAGGCCAAACATGCACGACATATTTACTCTGCTGTGAGCGAATTTTCAACAACATTGTTATTCGAATATCAGCAACAGTATCGTGTCTGCAATGAAAACTGAAACTCACGGAGTTCAAATGTAATATTAGCTTACGTTCTATCGTACAATATAATAATGTTGCAGGATTCCTGGGGTGTACTCTAAATTCCGAATTAGTTTTGTTGTACCTAGCGTGCTCCTGGATAGTAGGATTTCCTGCTGTTGCTATGCCCTGCTAACTCTGGATAGCTTTAAAATGTCATGCACAAGGGTATGTTGTAGAGATGGGCGAAACCCATTTAAAAAATAACGTTGAAATAGCTGCCCTATAATGTTCAGGTAGTGCTAAGGTGAAGGCAAGAATCTCAGGTTAGATATTACTTACTGTAATCGAAAATGAGTTATGTTTTTTGGATTTTATGTGACATATACATCACGAAAAACCAGGTCACTCATTTCCGTCGTTTTGTCTGTCTATATGTCTGTCTCTGTCGGTCTATCTCCTAATCTGTGGCCCATCTATAGCTTGGAAATTACCGTTCACAGGGTTGCTACTGCACCTAGAATGCTGAGGCCTTGTAGTTCTTGAAAATCAGTCCATTGTCGGTGGAGCTACATAAAAAGAAAAAACGAAAAAAAAGAAATTGCTCGATCTACATTTTTAGCTTCTTAGGGGCTTCTGATAATTTTCAGAAACGTTTTCAGAGGTTAAAAATGGAGGTTAGAGATTGTTTTATGTTGGTATGTTGATACGCTCAAAAACCTCGGTAATATTGCGCATCCTTCAAAGATTTCTCCGTAAATTTGCCCTTAAAACTAGAATGTTAGAGAAATGTTCACGATCCGCGTCGCTGCTTCTACCCTTTAGCTTCATCAGCAGGCGTGCTTGTCGTCAGAGCTGTCCTATCATAACAGTCGTTTTGTGCGCTATTGTGTCTGCAGGGCAGGAAAAGAATGTCTATGGGCTAATATCATGGTCTTATTTAATAATAATAATAATAATAATAATAACGTCTTTATTGGATAACCCGGAGGGTCATAAACAGCGAAGTTTAGCCAAGGCTACTCTTACACTTAACTGTTTATGTAGGTTACATCTGATGTTCAAAACATGAAAAAAAAATATATATATATATATATAAGAACAATCAAAAAAAGAACACATATATACCTAAGTATAAAATACAAATAGACACAATCTATATCTGTAGCAGAAATGCGTATTTAATCAATAGCGAGCAACATGATTTTAGTATGTTTACGAAAACTTTCCAAAGACATCAATTTAATACTGTTGTCCAACTGATTATAAAATAGTGCTGCGTTATATGTAAATCCTCGTTGGAATAATGCAGAAGTGTGCGGGGTGGTTCTGATACTATAACGATTCCTAACAGCCCTGTCATGCACTTCGTAATTAAATCTTAACTTAGCTCTTAGATATTCAGGCTTTGATTACAATATTATTTTATGAACTAAAACTAAGAATTTATGTTTAACCAAACTTCCTAACCTAAGCCAGTTCAATTCCCCATATTTATCACTTACGTGATCGTATTTACGCAACCCATAAATAAAGCGAACACAGTTATTTTGGATGATTTGAAGACGATTTTTGGTCAATTGTTTCAAACATGGATAATAAACGACATCACAGTAACTGAGCATTGACATCACCAAAGGTTCGCACAGTTTTTTTCTCAGCTTAAAGTTAAGCAAGTAGCGATTGGAATAAAGAGCCCTAGAACACAGGTAAGTTTTTTTCATCAAATTAGCTATTTGGCTGCGGAATCTTAATTTTGTGTCAATTTCCACTCCTAGTACCTTAGCTGTTTTAGTATGCTGTAATGTTATGCCATCAATAGTCACATGGAAAGAATCTTCGACAGTTTTCCTCTTCTGATCAGAACAAAACAATAACACTTGTGTCTTATCTGGATTAATAGTAAGATTATGTTCCACAGAAAACTGATGTACCTTATCTAAATCAAGCTATAAAATGTCTGATGAATTTTGCGTATCTGAGGCGTCGAAATGGAATATTATTTGACTATCGTCAGCAAATGTTTGTATCCCTGAATTGTCAACTGCTTTATGCAGGTCACACGTGTAAATAAAAAAAAACACAGGTCCCAAAATTGAGCCTTGCGGAACTCCTGACGGAATAGTCGTAATATTGGATTGATCGTTATTGATTGCGACACATTGCGTGCGACCGGACAAATAGCTACGGAAAAAACTGACAGCAGCATCATCGAAGCCTATATACCTCAGCTTGGCGCACAAAAGTTTATGATTTATTCGATCGAATGCTTTGGAATAGTCAATTGATACCACTGCTGTTGCTAACTATTTGTCGACTGCCCTAATAACATTATCACAAAGATCTAACAGTGCCGAGGTGGTACTATGGTGCTTCCTGAAGCCCGATTGACATGACGATATTATTTTTAGTTCCTCTATGTAATGGACAACTTGTTGCTGTATAACTTTTTCCAAAATTTTTGATAGCACCGGCAACAAGCTAATGGCTCTAAGATGTTTAAGTTCAGTAGGTTTAGACTGACTTGATCCGTTTAATCTTGAGATTGACTGGAATTTTTGAGGTAAGATTCGTAAAAAAGCGTGAATCCATTCTATTTTTGAAATAGTTCCACTACAGGGTTATTTGTTATATTCATTTTTGTATTTAGTCAGTAACTCTAATGGTATAGTAACCTGGAACGCCCTGAATGTTGGTAAACGTATGTTTCTGGATCTTTGGTCAAACATTTTATAGATGACCTGGCTAGTGGTTAATAAAATGCGCAAGGTTACCGACACTCGTTGACTAAAACGCTTTCCAGAGAAAGGTCTTAAAATTTAGTTATTCAAACTTGCAAGTAGTTTCTAAATTTCGAAAAAAAAAACAATCTTTATTACCATCCTCTACAGAAATATACTAAGTGACATATAAAAGGCAACATCTAGAAATATTAATTCAACTCTGATACAAATTTGCAATCATGGAAGTAAATGCTGATAAAGTGTTGAGCCGTACTTTTTTGTGAAGGTTTTTTTTGTCGTATCAGGATCCGAACAATATGAACATGTTTACCAAATATTCCGTGATTTTTCTGTGTCGGTTCCATTTGTTTCATTTTTGTTTCATTGCGTGCCGAAATTGACGAGTTAGACGTACTGGACGCCAAACACAGACTACAGAGCGACATGATCGTTATTTGAGGCAACCTTGCACTTAGCAGTAGTTTGATGCTGTAGGACGGACAATGAAAATCAGGAAAGTTTATCGTCAGATAAGGTCTTTTCGACTGTTTTCATACCGTCCCCATCTTGTACTACCTCTGACCCCGCAGCATCGTCGGCAACGATTGGTATGGAGTAGGAAGAGACTTGAAAGGAATATAATAATAATAATAATAATTATTATTATTATAATAATTTAAATCGAAAGAAAATGAAAAGATATCCAAGTACAAAGATCTCCAGATAGAAATACAGAGGATGTGGCATGTGAAAGCTTGGACAACACCTGTCGTTGTCGGTGCATTAGGAACTATCACCAAAACCTTCCACGGAAATTGTGACTCAATACCTAGATTCTTAGTATTATCAAAAAATGGAATATCAATGTCGTTGATAAATAAGAGAGAGACTCGATTTTTGATATTATACTTTAAATGTTTAGGACAGTATGGTATCGCGGTACATTTCGACGGATTGATGCGGAGACAGTGTCTACTACAATACGTTATCAAGATCTACGTTAATTTTATACGATGTTTCATGTAAGTAAGTAAGAAAAGAGGTCCCAGTACTGAACCCTGTGGAACTCCTGATGACACATACAGGGCATCAGAAGTTCCTCTAGATGTTTTCACTTCTTGGGTGCGATCAGTTAGGTACGATCTGAAGAAATTCAAAGGAACTTCTGACATAATATTTTAGCTTACTCAAGAGAACCTCATGATTGACCGTATCGAAAGCCTTGAAAAAATCAAGCTTGACCAACAGCGTGCCGGATTTGTTGTCATGGAAATGATTAACATTAAGGTGGGATATCTCAGCTATTTTGCGAAATTTCGAGTTATAATTTTAATCATTTTGTATTTATCAGTCAACCTAAAGCTTTATGCTCAAAATTGCAGCACTCCTAGTCGGTGTTGCATTTTCTATGCCATTTAGTACATAAGATTCTGGTCCGAAGCAAAGCAAGAAATGGAAATTTGTTTATGAGTAATGTCACAAAGAAACGAAGATAAAACTGTAAATTGCATATTTTTTCTGAAACAAGGACATTTTCTCCCAGCTCTACTACCTTTCTCAAACTTTAGTTAGCATGCGCAGTTTCAGTGGATTTGTTCTAAAACAAGCCTGTATTTCTCTCTAGTACATACGCATAATTGCAGAGAATTAATTACCTGGTGGGAGAAATCACAAGCGTAGTCGACCAATAGTTTTCTCTGACTACTGATATTGGTCTTACTCCTTTATTAGAAAAAGGATTCAATTCTTATTATAAAGAACATTATTTCTTTATGCTGCCCATGAAATAAATATACAGTGCTTTCCTTTAATGTCCCCCTCCCCTTTGATCTTTTGAACGGATCAATTAAAAAAATTAAAACGGGGTAATGGAATTTTTATGTTTATACCATATTTTAGAGTAAAATTGACAGATGAGAATGTCAAGATGACGGCAGGGCGCCATCTTGGAAAAAAAATTATATGAAAATGGGGATCTTGTGGCACATCATTTTGAAGGTCCTGACGAGTACTTTATAACCCTAGAATATAAGGTCAATACATTTACCTACTGCAAAATGGTAGTACATTTAATAATTACTTGAATACATTAACATTTAACTTGACAATTCGAATAAATACGTTGAGTTCAGTTTAGAAGAAGCTGAAAATGGTTGCCTTGAACTTGTTGTCACAATAATAGCCGGTCCGTAATTTCGCGTCGAACATTTTCAAACATAGTAACATCGATATTTCTACAAATATTATTTATTCTCAGCCGTACATCCAATATTGAAGCAGGTTCAGTTTCGTACACCCTAATAGCCCCTTAAAAAAAAGTCTAAAGGTGCCAAATCTGGCGAGCGAGCTGATCAATCCACAGGACCTCGACGGCCAATCCAACGATGGGAAATTGTTATCTAAATAATTCCAAACTTGTCTGTAGAAGTGTGGTGGAGGACGATCTTGCTGGAATACAGTATCAGTATCGAATTCATTAGGATTGGTTTCGACGATTTCGGTGATTAGAGGGCAACAGTATTTTACAGCATATCCAAATACAGTTCCCCGGTTAAAGTTTGTTCGATGAATATGATTTCCCAATATCCCAGCCCAACCGTTAATGTTTCGTGGATATTGAGTATGAGTTTCCCGGAAGACGTGAGGACAATTTTGTCTATACACATTACGTTGAGATAAAATGTACATTCATCACTAAAACAAATATTTTAGATATAGGTAGGATGCAGAATTCTGTTCTTCGATCAGGGTCATCTTCAGTTAGCTGATGTACCATTTGAACTTTGTATGGGTGACACTTATTCTTTTTCAAAAGTCTCCATACAGTAGAAGGACAAACCTCACATACATTCGCGATGGGGGAAGTAGACTGTGGGGGATTTACCATGATCTCACCAATTATTTGAACTTGATTTTCTTCCGGGATGTTCGGATGACCTGGGGGTTTTTTGTTGTTTACACTACCAGTAGCTGTAAATTTAGATACAAGTTCCCTCAAATGTTTTCTACAGATAGGACGATTCGGGAAACGATCATTAAAAGTCCTTTCGGTGTCGTGAAAGTTACGCGTCGCACTTTAAATAAAAATCGCTTCGATTTTTTCTTCCAATGGACGAGAATTGACCATTTTAAAAATAGTTCAAACAGAACCTAGCACTAAAACCGAAAACTAAATAAGAATATTTTAACTGTACAATGATATTTGCATTCGTACTGATATTCTTGTCACTGTCAAACAAAAATAACAAACCAAGTTTTTATCACTGTTGCTGTGGATACGGCAGGGAATTACAATTATTTTTAGAGATATGCACGTTAGTGGGTTTGTGATCAAGTAATTATTAAATGTACCACCATTTTGTAGTAGGTAATGGTATTGACTTTATATTCTATGGTTATAAAGTACTCGTCAGGAGCTTCCAAACAATGTGCCAAAAGACCCCCGATTTCATAAAACTTTTTTCCAAGATGGCGCACAGCGGCCATCTTGACATTTTCATCTGTCAATTTTACTCTAAAATATGGTATCCACGCATGAATTTCATTACCTCAAGTTTTAGTTTTTTGAATTGATCCGTTCAGAGAATCAAAGGGGAGGGGGACATTAAAGGAAAGCACTGTTTATATTAGCTATGCCAGATGGGTTATTTGTGTTGTCCTTTCTGAAGACAGGATATATTCAAAGTAACACATTAAAATTTTCTCCGTTTCAAAATTTTTGAGAAGTATTACGGGACATCAAAGCCGCACCCGCGTTGTGTGTAATTAAGTCACATCACAGAAAAATTAGGGATGACCCATCACAAACAAAATATTTTCGCACTGCCTTACATCTAGGCGCTGATTTTTATATATATATATATATATGATGTGAGATGTAACTGTTGACATCTTGTAGAAAAACCTACATAATGTCACAAAAAACCTATATAATGTCAAAAAACTGAGGGATACCCCTACTACTGTAAATGTGAGTAGTTAGCTTTTTTCTAAAATAGCGAATTCGTGGCACTCTCATTTTGGCAGCTACTGCTGCAGCAAGTTATTTGCGTTACGTAAGCAAAAAAGGCATATCTGAGTCGTATTCAGCGTGTCAAGTAGGTGGACTCGATACCTAGCATACACTTGCCGTAATCAATTTTAATGCTCGGAAATAAACCGAACACAGTCTAATTAATGGCAGAATTGCGTGAGAAATGCAGAGGCACCCTTAGTCAACAAGGCGAGAGAACGAATGACGAAAGGGTCAATCTATGGCCTTGAGATTCATATTTAATATCTTTTCCGGGTTGCGAAAGTGGGTCACCTTGCAGTAATTTATATCACAACTCGCACATAAGGAGAACCGGTATTAAGCTTTCTGATAATTATACGAGTCAATTCCCACTTCAGTTGGCCCACTTCAGGATTTGTACCAACATATGCCTTTATAAACTAAACATGATGAAACTATTTACTTCTAAAACGATTTATTTTCTCAAAAACATTTTAGATACACTCTAGTCATAAAATACATATATTTGAAATCACATAGACCTATAACTAATAGAACATCTGAACAAATAAACAATGTGCGAATAAATGCGCGAAGTTAACATAGCAACAATAGAAATATTACCATTGGGTAACATCACCTTTATTTTTTATTACGGCTGAAATTCTTTGGGGCATAGTGTTAACCAAGTTCTGGCAAAAATTTGGTGTAAAACAATCGCATATTTCTTGAAGCTTTTTTCTCAGTTCGGTGATTGTACGAGCAGGATGTTGTCGTAGAACCTTTTTCATTTCGTGCCACAAAGTTAAAATAGGTGACAAATCTGGACTGCTAGAAACCCATTTCAAAAGTGGTACATTTTCTTCCATCCATCTTATAGCCTTTTTTGAGGTATGGCACGCTGCACCATCTTGCTGAAACACAAAATCTTGGCCGGATGTCAAACATTCTTCCATCACTGGTAAGAGCGATTCTTCTAAAATTGCCAAATATTTGTTTGTATCGACATATCCATCAATAAAATGAAGTTTTCCTGCTTCTTTTGATGACGTACTGCCCCAGACCATACTGAATGCTGGAAATTTTACCTTTCTCTTCAGACAGTCAACATGGAATGCTTCATTGCAACTCTACTGCGACTATCTCCAACACAAACTTCGAATCGAGCCTCATCACTCCATTGTATTGCACATCATTGTTGAGGTGTCCATTGCCTATGTTCTTTAGCCCATCTAAGCCGATTTTTCTTTTGCAGTGGAGTTAATAGTGGCTTTTCTTTGGCCTACAAACAAGTTGTGCAACTTTAGGGTTTTTACTTCACTTTTTTTTATAAGAAAACTTACCTTGCAAGTGCTAAATCCCAGTTTGTGGGCCTCTCTATGAGTGGACCTCGAAATTCTCCTTCCAACAGCGTCACTCCACAGAGCACTTAATTATAAATAATTGGCACGTCTGTTTTTCACGATTATTCTTCTTAGTGCTCTTCGGTCGGCATTTGTGATATTACTTTTTTTCACATATCGTGGCTTAATATTAACTGAATCAGTTACAATATTTCTCACACTGTACCGCGATAAGTCTAACAAAGTTGCAATTTCTGAGTTTGATTTCCCAGAATTAAAAAATTTAATTATCAGCAACCGAATTTTCTCACTAATAACCTTTCCTCTACCCATTTTGAAAACCTTAACTACCCAAAACTATTTTAAACGTATTCTGACAGCTGTGATTAATAAAAACAATTGTCATGGCTTTTATTTTTTACAGCCACCTATGCGTTATAGACTTATTTTGCATTGAAATGAAAATAGGTTGATATGCTGTAATTTGCAACGTGTGTTATTTTTATGCTGCAAATTTGATTAGGGAGTGATAAAGTTGGTGTTTTCTTCTATATATTATCAAAATATTCATTGTTAATATTTTAAACCTATAACACCCTGCTACATTTTTATTATTTGTGTTTGATAAGAGAAAACTAAGATTTCAATAGTTGGGCCAACTGTATTTCGTGCCGTGAAATGAGTCACTTTGTGGTTGGTTATTAAGATACATTCAAAAGGAAATCATGCATAGGCGAACCAGGAATCAACTTCCTAAAAATTCTTAGTTAACGAGTATATTAAAAGGAAGAGAAAAAGACGTGGAGTACAAAAGGGTCGTTGTACGGCCCCAAGACTTATATTTAATGGTTT
This sequence comes from Acanthoscelides obtectus, assembly GCA_963669975.1. NCBI lineage: Eukaryota > Metazoa > Arthropoda > Insecta > Coleoptera > Chrysomelidae > Acanthoscelides > Acanthoscelides obtectus. The sequence continues at coordinate 17,547,547 of CAVLJG010000007.1, read as the reverse complement.
TCACTCCGCATAATACCCAGCTTCGTGACCATAATGGTTCAAAGGCAGACTGACTGTATTTTTTAATTTTCGTCCTGAAACTCCGCAGCATACAAAATGGGAGAGACTTTAATTGCGCGACTTTGTTAAACTTGTTAAGCAGGAAAAACGGAACGGAACCTTAATTAGCAGGTTGCGGTGTGTAAAAATTTAGCCTGTTCGCTAACAACGCACCTTTAGTCCGAGTAGGCAGCGAATAAATACGGAAAAATAGCGTCAAGCTGGCTGGTTACTTCCCGCGCAAGAGAAGCCGGTCAAGGTAATTGTATGTGGAGTATAGAATCAATTTAATTGACAGAAAGTTCATTCAAAAAATCAAATGAAGTCAAAATCTGATCAGGTATATTCGTCTAACTTCAACATTTACACGGCTGGTAGTACAATAAGACGTTTGTCATCATTATATCTTCTTTCACGATACCAGCGGTGCAACTTCTACACTCTACAGTATACATGGTGTTTCACAACTGATAGGAGTCAACTCTCAAGACAATTCAACTCTTGAGGACAGCATTCAAGCATATAATTACTGAAATTTGACATAGGTAGCTTTTTCTTTGGTAGCAGCTCGTTTTAGCGAAATGCTAGTTGAGGAGTCAGTTTATAGCGGATAGCGGAACAGCCAGTATATTATGGGGTTTGTCCGGAAATCTCGAGGGTTTTTGTGTCGTATCTCCAAACACCCATTATTAAAACTTCGATTGGACCGTCGCGTCGCAGACAAGCAGCGAACGTCTGATAGCAAGTTAATTAAATTGCTATCAGCGTATCGCGTCACTTAATCGTCACTTAGTCGCCGTCGCCCAACGCCTTCCTTATATATATGACCCTCTATGGCGATAACATTAACACTTTAATGAACACCTACGTTATCTGGCTTCCTAAACACACTATCCACAGTGTTGTTCCGATAATAATTACCCCTGCAATATATCTTAATTATTGTAAGGGAGCCAATGACCTATTATGATACCCTAAGCTTTGGATAACTCAACCCTAAAATAGTCATTTTGTCACGATAAGAGGTAGGAGGTGTAAACAAGGACGTGACCTTCCTGCAGGAACAAATAAATAAATAAAAAATGCATTTCCGAAAACAAGATTTTATTTAGCTGTTGATAAAATCAACTAGAAGTTTGAAAGTATTTTCACCTAGTGGGAAATATTCAAACGATGATGAAGCGTCTATATCTCAAGTTTTGTAATACAAACATGTTACACCCTTTTTCCATCATGCTGTCAAAACGCACCACGCTTTCATTTTAAAACTTGAGATGAAGTAGCCTCACTATCGTTTAAACATTTCCAGTCAAGAAAAATTACTTTTAAATTTTTAGTTCATTTTGGGGACATGCATTTTTCTATTTTATTTATTTGCGACTTTTTAGTATTCATGATGTCAAATAACTACTTTGGTAATTTCTATATAACCGTCATATGTTTTATTATTAGGACATAAAGCTACTGAGCTTATTTGTATTATAGAGCTCTTTAATTTTATACCTATATCATAGGGGTTACTATGGTAGTAATTATAAACTTTAGGTAGTTCTCGATTTATTGATGTGCCTTTATCCGCATCATTCTATTCTTTTTGTAGATTCTCTGGGGTTGAAGTACCACAGCAAGTGGCTATAACCGGCCGCGTGGTTGTGGTTATTTGTCGCCTTGAAAATTCGAGGTCTTCTAGCCATTTTATACTACAATGTGTAGGTTGGCTCTTGTTGTGGACTTCGTGTGTCTTTTTTTCCTCTCCAACTTTGTTTCCTCAGGTTACACCCGTATCCGGATGTATGGGCATGTGTCTCTACTCTTGTAGTTGCATATGTGCATTCATTTCGGGCCTGATGAAGCCAACCAGCAGAAATACGTATCGCTCGGGTTACCTATCCTATTTTCTGCTCGAATCCCTTTTTGCGGATTTTGTCCATTATTTTCCTATTTTGGTTATATAATGTATATATAGTTGGGTACTTCGACAAGATTCATTATAGTCCTACTCATTGCTTGCGGAAGCTTTATTTTTCACCTAACTGATCTAGACGGTAATGACCACGTCTCAAGTTATATACAGGGTGGCCAAACACGTGACGTCATAAAAAAAATTAGATTCCCCACATCGAGAGGAACCCAAATCACCCCCATATATATGGTCCGATTTTGTTTAGTTTAGGAGTTATGATTTTTTTTCGGATTTTTCGAGAATTTTTGAGTTCTGTGTTTATTTTTACCATAACTTCGTTAATAATTGTGATAAATGCCTGCTTTTTTCACGATTATGTAGCTAAGACCTAAGGCTTAACTATCATATAATCATTCAAGTCATGTAACTAATACTACTTTTTAATTTTTTTCAAAATCTTCGAACATAACAAAAAAGTAAAAAAGTGCAACAACTTTGAACGTTTATAAAAAATTGAAAAAACATGTTCTTACTATTCGTAGGTATCTTAAAAACTTCCTTACGGTATCAGCTATTTACCGTAAAAATTTCATCAACCTAGCTTTACTACATGCTACCGTAATTGTGGCTCAAATAGAACCGAACCCAAAATTGGATAACCCTCTGCTCAATAGAAATTGTTAGTTTCGGAAAAAAAATTTGCAAAAACCACAAAAACACGTTTGATTTTTACTGAACAGCGGATTATTATTCATTTATGTTATTTACAAGAGGTTTTCAAAATGTCTGCCTCTAACAGAAATGCACAGCGTACACCTACGTATGAAATTTTGTTTTAAATCTCTAAATGCTTGTGTGTTGTTTTTCAACACATGTGTCGCTTCTTGAATTTTGTTCCTCAATGAATTTTCATTTGCACATTCTTGGGCGAATGTTATGTCTTTAAAATATCCCCAAACAAAAAAATCAATGGGGTTGAGGTCAGGGGAGCGTGGAGGCCATCGTATCGGTCCGTTTCGTCCGATCCATCTGTCTGGGAACCTTTCGTTTAAGTAGTTTCGCACGATCGTTGCGTTGTGGCATGGTGCACCATCATTCTGGAACACCATGTTCCGTCTGGCTTCCAGGGTTGAATCTTCCAGCAATAATGGTAGGCTATTTTCAAGGAAGCTTGTGTAGGCTACCGAATCCAACCTTGACGGCAGTTCAAATGGACCGATAAATTCCATATTGAATTGTCCTGACCACATGTTCACACTAAAACGGTGTTGAAACGTCGACGGCCTTGACTGGTGGGGGTTTTTAACAGCCCAAGTATGTAAATTATGGATATTGAATATCCCTGTTCTTTCAAAACGTGACTCGTTAAAAGCAGGCATTTATCACAATTATTAACGAAGTTATGGTAAAAATAAACACAGAACTCAAAAATTCTCGAAAAATCCGAAAAAAAATCATAACTCCTAAACTAAACAAAATCGGACCATATACAGGGTGGCCAAACACACAAAATTTTATGGACTGACGAGTCACGTTTTGAAAGAACAGGGATATTCAATATCCATAATTTACATACTTGGGCTGTTGAAAACCCCCACCAGTCAAGGCCGTCGACATTTCAACACCGTTTTAGTGTGAACATGTGGTCAGGAATATTCAATATGGAATTTATCGGTCCATTTGAACTGCCGTCAAGGTTGGATTCGGTAGCCTACAAAAGCTTCCTTGAAAATAGCATACCATTATTGCTGGAAGATTCAAGCCTGGAAGCCAGACGGAACATGGTGTTCCAGAATGATGGTGCACCATGCCACAACGCAACGATCGTGCGAAACTACTTAAACGAAAGGTTCCCAGACAGATGGATCGGACGAAACGGACCGATACGATGGCCTCCACGCTCCCCTGACCTCAACCCCATTGATTTTTTTGTTTGGGGATATTTTAAAGACATAACATTCGCCCAAGAATGTGCAAATGAAAATTCATTGAGGAACAAAATTCAAGAAGCGACACATGTGTTGAAAAACAACACACAAGCATTTAGAGATTTAAAACAAAATTTCATACGTAGGTGTACACTGTGCATTTCTGTTAGAGGCAGACATTTTGAAAACCTCTTGTAAATAACATAAATGAATAATAATCTGCTGTTCAGTAAAAATCAAACGTGTTTTTGTGGTTTTTGCAAATTTTTTTTCCGAAACTAACAATTTCTGTTGAGCAGAGGGTTATCCAATTTTGGGTTCGGTTCTATTTGAGCCACAATTACGGTAGCATGTAGTAAAGCTAGGTTGATGAAATTTTTACGGTAAATAGCTGATACCGTAAGGAAGTTTTTAAGATACTTACGAATAGTAAGAACATGTTTTTTCAATTTTTTATAAACGTTCAAAGTTGTTGCACTTTTTTACTTTTTTGTTATGTTCGAAGATTTTGAAAAAAATTAAAAAGTAGTATTAGTTACATGACTTGAATGATTATATGATAGTTAAGCCTTAGGTCTTAGCTACATAATCGTGAAAAAAGCAGGCATTTATCACAATTATTAACGAAGTTATGGTAAAAATAAACACAGAACTCAAAAATTCTCGAAAAATCCGAAAAAAAATCATAACTCCTAAACTAAACAAAATCGGACCATATATATGGGGGTGATTTGGGTTCCTCTCGATGTGGGGAATCTAATTTTTTTTTTATGACGTCACGTGTTTGGCCACCCTGTATATATACAGGGTGACTTCGAAGTTGAGTCATTTATTTTAACAGTGAGTAGATCTGATCAAAAGAAATGTTTTTTTCCTTTACCATTTTTCTGGCAAAATTAAAGTGACAAAGTTATAGCCCTATGGAAGTTTGAGTACCGCCCTGTGTCAATAATAATATTATGTGCTCGTGTTTGGCAACAACGGATATAATCCGCCTTATCCGTTCGTTGCATCGGAAACAAAAAAGCGAAAGAATTTGGAACGATGTTTTTACAATTATTTTATTCAGTTGTATACAGTCAGTGTCAGTCGGTAACGCGTGAGTGAATAGTGGTGTCTGTTGCGTGGCTCAAACGAAATCAAAAATGGCACATGTTTACGAAAATGCTGAACTTGTGGACATGATTCTTATTTACGCGGCATCACGGATTTATGCGGATCGGTTTCCCAATCGAGTGCAACCAAACCCTTGTGCCTTTGTTAATGTAGTACAAAGGGCTCGTGAATCAGGTGACTTAAGACCTCACAGGCGAGGGCATGCCGGTGCTCCAAGATCGCACGATCAAATACAGGTCCGCACTGAAATACTTGTCGGGAGGATACTTTATAAAACAAGGTAAATTTTTTTTTTTAATTTTTTTTTATTTTTACACATATTTTGGTTTATCTTCCTTCTACAATCATTATCTGAAAATTAATGACTCAACTTCAAAGTCACCCTGTATATCAATAATAATTATTTGTTAAATAATTCTTCAAGCTTTTCATTAATATAGTTTTTTCAACTGCTTCTGGTTTCTTGATAAATAATTATTTGGTTGACATGGTACCTTGAAAAATTACACTTTTTCAATTAGATTTTACAACAGTCTATAACTCATACACAGTTGCTCCATTCACTGACACTGTCACCTATCAGCCAATGTCGACTGTCATGGTTTCTTCTTGGTTCCGATGATGTTGTTAAGCAGCAAGATAGTTTTTTCACGTTGTGTTAATATAAAATTTTTAAAATCGCTCCTTAAGTCTTTAATGCGTTGTGATGTGTATTTGACATACTGCTGTGTGTTTTTACAAATTTTAACAAATGTATCATGGATCCAGCGTTCACCAGGCTACTAAATGTTCTCATCAACCTGATCAATAATAACATTCAGCAACAATCTCAAGTACTGCAGTAAGTAGATTAAAATCAATCTTGCACTAGCCTGTAGTTGCTATTTTTTCAATATTACTGTAGCTCCTGATGATGATGACAAAGTTCATCGGAAGCTTGAGAAAATAAAGTAAAGAGAGTACTCATTTTAATCTTGCCGAAGTACGCAACTAATCGCTGAAGCTCTTCCCAACGGACCTATTTATATATTACAAAATATATGTTCCGCATTTATGGTATAAAAGCCAAAAAACGTTTACATCAACAATACATTCACGCTAATGATAGATTAATAATTCAAATACCTCCATGAAGAGTCCAACTAGCGCCACTAGATCGGGCCATACGAGTCTGACTTTTATTGGCCGTTGCCGGCTGCAGGATATATGAATATTTATGGGCCATTTATGGATATTCAAGTGAGGCAAAAAACAATAAAATGTCCTATTAAATGAAGCCATGACCGGTGATGACCTAGCACAGTGGCGCTTCTTACTAGGCATATTTCGAACAAGATTGATGAAACTTAATTAATAGACATTTTGAATCGGCATGGAAAGCGCATAACAATTATCTTCAAATAAAAATAACATACCATTAATGCACACTGGGGCAACTCTGATAAATTCACGATTATTTTTTCTAAAGATCATGGTAAGAAAATTGACAGGTAATATTAAGTAACTTCCTGTAGAGCAGTCGTTATCAAAAAAAAAGATTAACATATTTATTATATATTAATGTATAAGTTTGTCAAATCAATATTCTTGACCTATCGCTGACCCTTATAGGGGTATCTTAGGGTGTTTGTAGACGCACATCTCAATGTTGAGATCGGCTGACCCCTAACACGTAAGGTCTAAGGTCATTCCATGGTCAAATTAAAAAAAATGATTTTATAATTTCGTATAAGGTAGTTCTTTGGGTGTCTGCACAGCAAGGTCGTATAAAGATTACTTCAAGGTCAAATCAATGGTATCTCAAGGTCAGTGTTTGTAAAAGTTAACCTAAACATGATTCTTTCGTCCACCTGCAGTAGGCGATTCTGGTGTAATAGATGGCACCTTATTTCAAAAGTGAACTTATTGGAACAAATCCACATCCAGGTGGTCTCTGAATATAAATTTGGCGTTTCCTAACACGGCGACGTCATCTATGGGTAATTTCAAGGACACATTAAGGTTCTTCCGTAAGAATGCCTGAATACATTTGAAAACCTTCACACATACGTCTTCAAGGTCATTGAATCTTAATTAGGTATTTGTTTTACAGCAGTCAGAAGATGGATCAAGGTTACATTAAGGTTACTACAAGGTTAACATGTATAAAGATGTCTTAATTCATTTAAAAACCACCGTTTCCGGGGTAGCTGCAGATCTGGCATTCTTTTTGACCGACAAGGTCATCTAGAAGTCACTTTAAGATCAGATTAAGGTTATCTCAATGCCATATATATACAGGGTGACTTCGAAGTTGAGTCATTTATTTTAACAGTGAGTAGATCTGATCAAAAGAAATGTTTTTTCCTTTACCATTTTTCTGGTACAATTAAAGGAACAAAGTTATAGCCCTTTGGAAGTTTGAGTACCGCCCTGTCTCAATAATAATATTATGTGTTTGGCAACAACGGATATCGGTTCATCGCATCGGAAACAAAAAAGCGAAAGAATTTGAAACGTTTATCACGTTGTTTTTCGTCAGTCGGTAACGCGTGGGTGAATAGTGATGTTTGTTGCGTGACTCAAACGAAATGAAAAATGGCACATGTTTACGAAAATGCTGAACTTGTGGACATGATTCTTATTTACGGGTGGGCAGTCTTTACAAAATGCTGCCGGATGCATCACGGATTTATGCGAATCGGTTTCCCAATCGAGTGCAACCAACCCCTCGTGCCTTTGTTAATGTAGTACAAAGGGCTCGTGAATCAGGTGACTTAAGACCTCACAGGTGAGAGCATGCCGGTGCTCCAAGACCGCACGATCAAATACAGGTCCGCACTGAAATACTTGTCGGGAGGATACTTTATTAAACAAGGTAACATTTTTTTTTTATTTTTTTTTTATTTTTACACACATATTTTGATTTATCTTCATTCTACAATCATTATCTGAAAATTAATGACTCAACTTCAAAGTCACCCTGTATATATATATATATATATATAACAAAAAATAGGAAAAACATGAGCAAAATCCGCAAGAAGGAAAGTGGATTCGAGGATAGGTAACCCGAGCCATACATATATATATATATATACTCGTATATAACAAAAATAGGAAAATAATAGAAAAATCCGCAAAAAGTGGATTCGAGCAGAAAATAGGATAGGTAACCCGAGCGATACGTATTTCTGCTGGTTGGCTTCATCAGGCCCGAAATGAATGCACATATGCAACTACAAAAGTAGAGACACATGCCCGGATACGGGTGTAACCTGAGGAAACAAAGATGGAGAGGAAAAAAAGACAAATGAAGTCCACAACTCATATATATATATATATATTACACCTTATAAGCCGTGTTACAAATAAGTGAAAAAAAAAGTTTATAGAGAGATATCTTGCAGGGTGTCTGGCTGCGAACAAATCGATCCTCTACCCAACTTAAGAGGTTCCCAGGTGCTTGAAGTACATTTATGCTGTTCAATGTTGCACGTTTTGTCTTTCAGAAAACAAGCAATGTCTAGCAGCCTTGGGACTTTATTCTATAGATGCCTACCTTAAACTCAAACATTTTCAAGATACGTTTTTCGTTTTTAAAGTAAACTGAAATAAAATATTGTCGGCCACCACTGGATTTCTATAACAGTTTTCAGTGTTGTTTTTAGCGGAGCGCATAGCCATAATTCATCTCAGTAAGTGGCAGTTGAATTATTACCACGTATACACTTAAAAACTATTGACGTCGCAGTAGGGTAACGCGGTTTCCACAAAAATAGAAGGAAATTCGTGCGCTAGACATAAGGGATCATTTTCAAAGTATTTGTTTTGATTCCATTCTATCAATCGATCAAAGCGACTTATATGAGATATGATCAACCTACCTGAAACAGGTTTCTAATAGACTGAATATATGATTTCTTATGTATTTCAGATAGGGTGTTTCATTGGGAAAATAAAATGCTTTCCCATGGATAGCGGCCACTTAGGAATTTAATATAACCTATAATGGATATTTAGCCTCCTATAACGTGATCGATTTCGATGTGTATCACCATTCTCCCAGATGAATTTTTGTCCTCACATTCACCTTATTCGTAAACACAAACAAATCGTATTTTCGTTAAGGCGGCTCCGACGCAGTGAGTATCAAGCCGTAGGGTTCAGCTGCTTCGAAACTAACACCCTATTTTTCAATATTTTTGAATGAAATTCATACAGTATGTTGGGAAGATAATTGCCCAGGGTGCTATAGGAGCACTTTTTGAAATTTTGTTTTTGCTCAAGTTTTATGATGGGTTGAAGTGCGCACTCTTTTTTGTTCTACTTCGCGATTTTTTTAAAAAGAACCTAGTGAAAAAAATGAAAAAGTGGCTCTATAGCACCCTGTGGGGTTTTGTTTTCAGTACACGGTGAGAATTTCAAAAAAAAGGCGTCAATTTCGAAGCGCGCAAACCTCTACAAATCGTATTTTGTACCAATTTTGGACTGTGTCGTGCTGCCAACCCAAGCGTTGCGGCGCAATTTACGGACTAAGAAAGGACGTGTCCAGATGATTTGGTGGCCCTATTTCATATAATATCGCGTAGGTAAGTCGTACTGCAAATAGGTACTCATAATCGTGATCGCTGATTTTAAAGCAGTTTTGTAATCGCGAAAAATTTCTAAAATGAGATGTTATGTTTTTTTAAGTCATATGACATCTACGTCACGAAAAACTGTATCACTCATCATCAACTTGGAAATTACCGCTCGGATTTTTATGAAATTTGCAGCACATTTTCCGTGGTATGAACTATTCTTGCAATAATTGATTCGCTTACCCCAATGTATTTTGCGATTATAGAGTTGAACTGCTCCACACTATTGTTGTCCTCATCATGAATTAAACTCACTGCAGTCGTAATTAAAATTGTCGCGTATGCCCTTTTATTGTCCATTATCAACCTTGATAAAAAAAGACACTCAAGAACAATCACACAAATCACCAAAATGGGAAACGATTTACAGGCTAGATCGCTAATCGAAATCCGACTCTGTTATTATAAAAATTTACCTGGGTACGCACCCGCAGTCATCCTTTCCTCTTTTAAAGTAGCGCCGACGAGCGTCTAAGGCCAGCCTACCCTCGTTTCCTTTTCACCCCCCGTTACCTCAGCAGAAGGTGCTAGTGATTGTAGGAGCCCTGTTAAAGAGTAGTTTTTTGCTTTCTACGCCGCTAGGCAGGACGAAATTTTTACACAGGGCTACTAAAACGCCAGAGGCGTAAAACTTTGTAATATTTGAAAAGAAAAATAAAATCGTTCAAGAAATGGAGAGATGCGGTAGGAGGTGTGGAGGTTGGTATATCAGAAATTTTGACGCACTTGTTTGCCACATCATAGGTTTTCCCGTAAATTTGCCGTTAACTTAGAATGTTTTCGATACCCGTCTCCTTCTGCTGTGCTTGACGACATTGTTTGTTTCAATAATAACTGGATCATTTTCAACCTCCCAGTCTCCTCCTTAACTCTGAAGATGCAATCCTTGATACACCTTATTAGCGAGATATGTCGCTTTCAAACATCCATATTTGCTCAATAAAATACCATTGCAACTGTTGGTTGAGTCGATAAACTCCTTAAAATTTCTGGGTTACCAGACGTGACAGTCTTACAAACTGACACTATAACACAAAAGCTAAGGTCCCACGGATCGCTCTGTCAACCAACGATGGCTTGACTGTTTATCAAGTGCCTATTCACGTTTATTTAAGTACCTATGCAAAATATACCAACTACTTGCTTAGCAACGTAGTATCCAGTACGGGTCAGATTGGTCCGTTTCTTATTAAGATCGTCTTATCGTTTTTTATTGACATTAAACAAATGGTACTCTGATTTCTTTGCTCAAAAATAATTTGAGTTGAAAGCCGCTCGATCCCTTTCTGTTTACTTTAAGAGGCCAAAAAATGTCCAAAATACCATAAGGATCTTTTGCAAATTGCTACTGATCCATCTTCTTACCGATCAGACTAAATATTACTGGCGGATCTCAATCGGATTATTCCGGATTCAGGTAGGGTTGTGTCCAAATAAATAATCAAACATGATGGAAAGACGCAAATAAAGACCTCCTGCCTGTATTTATTATTCACATCGACTGTTATAGCAGAGATGTGACCCAAGATGCACCCTTTTGTGTAACAAACTGTGCCATGGCGAAAATTGAATGGTAAATCGTAGCTACTGAGTTCAACTTCATTTAGAGTGTGGATATATTACACATTTTCCATGTAGTGGATTATTTTATTGAACATGACATTTGCCCACGGGAGAAGGAAAAATTACCCCAGGTGTAAGGAGATTCTACACTGAGTTGTAGTAATCGGCTGATAAGTCAAGAATATACAGGGTGTTCCTTAATGATATGCGAATATTTAAGGGTGTAAATCCATATAAAAAATCATTAAATATGGTCCAAAAATGTTTCGTTAGAAAAACAGTTTTAGGAATAAATTAATTAATATTTTCAGAACCGCTGCAGATATTTCACTGATATTTAGTACGCAGGGAAAGTTAATAAAGTTGCATATTTTTCTATGCAAAAATAATTTTTAACCTTGACAGTGGCATCCGTACGGGTAGTTGACTTCGATGCTTTTTAAGAAAAAATGGTACCCCAATAATTTTTGGCCGAATCACAATAATTTTTGAATACCTTGTTCAATTTTAAGCAAATAATCTCTCTTGAATTGTTTTCCTTCGATGCTCCATTTTTGACTAAAAAAGTAAAAATCGTTATATTGTCTAAGTTGCAAAATTATTATTAATTTAATTGGAAAAATTAAACACATTAGGGGTAATGAACAACAACTGACAAAATAAATATATCATTAAAACCAACGAAATGATTACAAAAATTGTTCCTTCTCATGGAATTGCGCACTCGTTAAAATATCCCTGGAATGTTTTTTATTCTATCACAAGCCCCAACTATTCTTTCTCTTAATTCCTCTACAGTGTCAATGGGACTTGTGTACAATAGTGGCTTAAGATTGCCTCACAAACAGAAATCCAAACTGTTGAGGTCTGGGGAGCTTGGTGGCCATTCTTGGGGCCCACCGCGGCCAATCCAACGATTTGGATAAACAGTTTGTAAATAACTACGGACCGCAACATGCAAGTACCACATATCGTTTCTTAGTACTAACGAAACATCATCAAGCAGCAAAGGCAACTGTTGTTGAAGAAAATTGAGGTAAGTCTGTCCGTCAAGTCGTCCCGGCAAGAAGAATGGGCCAATGAAGTGGTTGCCAATAATTCCTGCCCATACGTTAACCGAAAATTGGTGTTGGCAATGGGCTTCGGTTTCGGCGTAGGGATTTTCTTCTGTACACAAATGATGATTACAAGGTTGCGATATTATGGCATAGATGATATGGGGCTTAAACTTTTTGATTCTTATCTACATCATTGCTTGATCCATTTTTCACTAATCAGCCGGAACTTGTCACTGGCTGTTTGGTACTTGATGCTCATGAAATATCTGACCATAAGCTTGTTATGTGTACTATGAAACTTAGTGCTGGCAAGATGCATCAAAAATTCATATGCGTGAGAGACTTCCGTGAGTTTGATGAGGCAGCTTTCATTTCAGATCTGTGTACCTCTAATCTTGATGACATATTTTATGAATAACATAGATGCTAAAGTGGAACATCTGACGACAACCCTCACAAATATTTATAACAAACATGCTCCGATTAAGACACTACGTGTTAATAAACCGCCATCTCCTTGGTTGGATGAGGGAATGAAAAAGCTTATCAAAGAAAAAGATTCAGCTTTTACCAAATATAAAGCTAGTAAATCACTTGAAGACCTTGATAAATTCAAACAGCTGAGGAATAAGGCACTACATAAAATTCGAATGAAAAAGAAAGAGTATATTCAGAATCTAACTGATCAAAATAATCTAAAAACTTTATGGTCTGGGCTGAATAGGCTTAACATAAAATCTCGTTCAAAACAAACAATACCAGATGAGCTAGCCGATGCAAATAGTATTAACAATTATTTTATGTCAGTTTATAGTTACGACAGTGTCTCAGAAAATGTATGTCGGTTTTATGACAGCAACAAATTGGACAATCGAAATCGTTTTTCTTTGCGAGTTGTCGAGCCGGTGGAAATATTGAAGGCAATCAAAGATATCAAATCAGATGCAAAAGGAATTGACACCCTCTCACTAACCATGGTCAAAGTAAGTCTTCCCGTAACTTTTTTCCATATCACCCACATAATAAATTCATGTTTGGAAAATGGCTACCACCCTAAGCTGTGGAAGCTGGCTCTAATTATAGCTGTCCCTAAAATATCTAAACCTACTGAACTTAAACATCTTAGACCCATTAGTTTGTTGCCGGTGCTATCGAAAATTTTGGAAAAAATTATACAGCAACAAGTTGTCCATTACATAGAGGAACTAAAAATAATATCGTCATGTCAATCGGGCTTCAGGAAGCACCATAGTACCACCTCGGCACTGTTAGATCTTTGTGATAATGTTATTAGGGCAGTTGACAAAAAGTTAGCAACAGCAGTGGTATCAATTGACTATTCCAAAGCATTCGATCGAATAAATCATAAACTTTTATGCGCCAAGCTGAGGTATATAGGCTTCGATGATGCTGCTGTCAGTTTTTTCCGTAGCTATTTGTCCGGTCGCACGCAATGTGTCGCAATCAATAACGGTCAATCCAATATTACGACTATTCCGTCAGGAGTTCCGCAAGGCTCACTTTTGGGACCTGTGCTCTTTTTGATTTACACGTGTGACCTGCATAAAGCAGTTGACAATTCAGGGATACAAACATTTGCTGACGATACTCAAATAATATTCCATTTCGACGCCTCAGATACGCAAAATTCATCAGACATTTTACAGCTTGATTTAGATAAGGTACATCAGTTTTCTATGGAACATAATCTTACTATTAATCCAGATAAGACACAAGTGTTATTGTTTTGTTCTGATCAGAAGAGGAAAACTGTCGAAGATTCTTTCCATCTGACTATTGATGGCATAACATTACAGCATACTCAAACAGCTAAGGTACTAGGAGTGGAAATTGACACAAAATTAAGATTCCGCAGCCAAATAACTAATTTGATGAAAAAAACTTACCTGTGTTCTAGGGCTCTTTATTCCAATCGCTACTTGCTTAACTTTAAGCTGAGAAAAAACTGTGCGAATCTTTGGTGATGTCAATGCTCAGTTACTGTGATGTCGTTTATTATCCATGTTTGGATCAATTGACCAAAAATCGTCTCCAAATCATCCAAAATAACTGTGTTCGCTTTATTTATGGGTTGCGTAAATACGATCACGTAAGTGATAAATATAGGGAATTGAACTGGCTTAGGTTAGGAAGTTTGGTTAAACATAAATTCTTAGTTTTAGTTCATAAAATAATATTGTCATCAAAGCCTGAATATCTAAGAGCTAAGTTAAGATTTAATTACGAAGTGCATGACAGGGCTGTTAGGAATCGTTATAGTATCAGAACCACCCCACACACTTCTGCATTATTCCAACGAGGATTTACATATAATGCAGCACTATTTTATAATCAGTTGGACAACAGTATTAAATTGATGTCTTTGGAAAGTTTTCGTAAACATACTAAAAGCATGTTGCTCGCTATTGATTAAATACGCATTTCTGCTACAGATATAGATTGTGTCTATTTGTATTTTATACTTAGGTATATATGTGTTCTTTTTTTTTATTGTTCTTATATATATTTTTTTTTTCCATGTTTTGAACATCAGATGTAACCGACATAAACAGTTAAGTGTAAGAGTAGCCTTGGCTAAACTTCGCTGTTTATGTCCCTCCGGGTTATCCAATAAAGACGTTATTATTATTATTATTATTATTATTATTATTATTATTATTATACCAGTCTGTTGTCGTGGATAACACCTCTTATTCTGATTTTCAACTTGTGATCTCTGGAGTTGCACAAGGTTTCATTCTCGCACCGTTACTTAGTTATAATTTTTTACTGTAGGCTCAGGTTTGATGAGTATGTTTCACTTTTAGTCAAAAAGACGTTTCTTGTACTTAGGCTCCTCTATCGAAATGGAGGAATATTAAATTTTAGATTGCGAAAAATGCTTCGTGAGTACTTGGTATTTCCTATTCTGAATCATGCTATCACGCTTCATTACCCATTTCTTACTCAAGTTTTAAAGTACAGGTTGCAAAAAATTCAGAATTGTTGTTTAAGATTTGTTTTTAAGCTCAGGAAATATGATCGAGTTTCAAGCGCAATTAATGAATTGAGTTGGTAGAAAATAGGAAATATCTATAGATACTATACATCTGTCTTAATTCACCTGGTATTACTATCCTCATTTCCTCCTTACTTAAGAAGAAAATTAGTTTTTAGGCGTGATTTGCATGATTTGAACATCAGATATATTAATAAACTGTCTCTTCCGAAATTTCGCTTACCAACATTTATGAAGTCTTTCACGTACAATTTATAATTATATTGATGATGCTTTCAATGCCTATTCAGTTCAGAAGTTTAACGTATGCGTCAAATCCTTACTTTTAAATTCTCAAAGGGCTAGTTCGTATTACATATAGTCATGTACTGATTTATAATTGTTTGTTTTATAGTTATTAATTATAAAGTTGGTAGTGTTTCTGCTAATCATCCATTCTTAATAATACTTTACTTTTATGATACATCCATATTGGTCTATTTGCATATTTATGTTCCTCATATTCATTGTTGTCTTAGGTTAGGGTTAAGTAGAGTAGCTGTCGCTAGACTTTGCCCTATGTTCAACCGTTTATGTATTGGATATGACAATACTTTAATAAAGGCATAATAATAATAACTCTGGAAATTCTGAATGGCATTTCGAGGAAAATTAGCTTTGCCCGTGAGCGGTATCATTGATACAAATTGCGGATTTTGTGTAACTTTTTGAAGATGCCACTGACAAAAGGTCACATGCCTTGGAGAATCAATGGGAAGTAATGCCTGTACTCTTAAAATATGTTACGGATATAACAAAAAATCCACTAAAATTGTTCAAACAAATTGATGGCAAATATTTAAGTGTCTAGCGATCTTCCTCGTACTCGTTTCAGGATTTTCTTCGACTCCGTGCAGCACTGCTTCCTCAATTTCAGGTGTTCTCACACTTAGAGGTCTACCTTCAGATGTTCCTTTTCGGACAGAACCAGTTTCAGCAAGACGACGACGAATATTAGAAAACGATCGACTATCTGGCAAAGCACGATCGAGATATCTCTGGTGATAAATCCGTCTGGCTTGCTCACCATTACCGGCATCAGGTTGGCTCTCTACGTTAATCAATTATTAGAATACGCCTTCAAGTATTCCTCAAAAACTTACGCAATTACTGCAAAACACAAAGCATTCATCCCTTGATGGCTACAGGTTGAGCGAACAAACTTTTGCGTCTCTCCGTATTATGTTCAGTCGTGATACTGTCAGACTTGGCAATTTCACAGCTGCACGTTGCTCACTGAAGCTTGCCAGCGATAAAAACGAAACAAAGACGAAACAGCTCTAGCAAAAATAATGACCGCAAATGAACGAAACAAGCCAGATCGGCAACTCAGGTGGCACTGAACTGGTAATGAGTTGCGCTGTACACAGAAATGTGTACTACACAAGCTCCGCCCACTGCAATGCTATTCCGGCTATTTTTGGGTATCTCCTCGTATATTGTCTATTGTATACAGGGTGTCCCAGAAGTCGACGTCAAGCCGAAACCGGGTGATAGGCAAAGTCATAACAGCTATCAGAAAAATATTTAAAAAAATTTACGTATGTGTTTTGAAAATTATAGGTCTTTGAAAAAAATATAGAAATTTCACACCCTACGGCAGTCTGTCAACTCCTGTTACTACAAATATTAACTTTTTTGGATTTTATTTTTACAATGTAATGATGAATAATGCATCTTCAAACTGGTGTCTCAACCTTACTGCCAACTTTTCTCGTTCAGGAAAAAGTGCCACTTATTTCCCAACCAAGTATTCCAAAGTAAAACTTTGCTCAACTTTAACTGGCTGTACTGGAAAAACTGTACTACGAGAGTTTGGCAAGTAACCTTAAAAGTTGGCGCATTTAATAAGGATTCCAAAATGGTATAACACTTAGAAGATTACTCGTTAACTTATGCACAATTTTTATTTGAAGAAAAACTGGTGAAAATTTTTCAAAATTTCCTAATTAAACAGCGATTATGAAAACACACAAGGACCCTTAAGGATAACTGTTTGCACAACAGTGGGCGTCAAAATGCTGCTGATGATGATTTACTCTTACAGCAAATGCTCAAACTGTTTTCCTTCAGCCGCAATACACGCTCGACATCTTCTTAAAAAGATCGGGTTATTAAACGAGCGAATCCACAGTTATTAACAAACTCAGCTGCTTCCAATAGTCTTTGCCGTAGCTCAGCTACATTTTGAATCAGCTTGAAATACACTTTTTCTTTTACAGTTCCCCAGTAAAAAAATATAACGGATTCAAATCTGTTGACCGGGCTGGACCACGGTATTCTACCAGACCGCCCTATCCATCTGCCTGGAAAGTTCTGATCGAGATACTCTCTCACTGAGAGTGCATAGTGCGCTGGGCAGCCATCATGCTGAAACCACATGTCCCGGTAAATACTCAGTGGCACGTCCTCCAATAAATTTTCTAAATGATTTTGCAAAAAACCTAAATAAACCTCAGCAGTCAAAGCCTCTGGGTACTCAAACGGACCGATTATTTTACCATTTAAAATTCCTGTCCAATGGTTTATCTTGAAGCGATATTGAGATTTATCTTCTCTCATCAAATGTGGGTTTGCTACGTGCCACTCGTGTAAGTTATGCAGGTTCATGTACCCATCTTTATGTGGTCTCATCTGACCATAAAATTTTTTCAAAGAACGGTGGAGCTGCATTCGGGTACCTCTCACAGTCACGCTGCAGCACTAGCGTTGCATCTGCATCCCGGGGCAGAAGAGCTTGAACACGCTGTACGTGGTATGGATGGAGCACGTTTTTTTGCAAGATTCTATGGGCTGTACTTTTGGGCACACCTGTTTTTAGTTCTATTGCACGCACTGAACTACTCGGGTTTCTTCGACAGCTCCTAGCACCACGTCGTAAGGAAGGAAAGATCTTCCCTCACCGTGTGATTGGTTTGGTAGTTGGCCCTCTGAGAACAGTAAGCGGTGCACATTTGTGATAAATGAGGTGCATGTTAGCATATCTTGTACGGTGTACACGGACATAGCGGCACTGCACAATCACACTATCAAAGATAGTCTAAGGAAGCAAATGTTGTTTTGAAGAGCAATTAAACAGTCCAAATCCAAATCACAAGCGATCAACAGTCCAGTTCACGAATCCAAAATTAGTAACAGTACGAAATCAACAAGCACGAACATGTAAAGATGCGTAGTAAACAAAGGAGTACTGATCGGTATCAGAGTGTGCAATAGCAAGTAAGTGATGTGCTTCATCCATACCACATACAGCGTGTTCAGCCTGTCCTGCCCCGGGATTATGAGCCCCGAGTTGCTTTTTGTCGCACAATGTTAGAAAGACACAGGAAAGATCCACAGTTCTTTGAAAAAATTTTATGGTCGGATGAGACCACATTTAAGAAAGATGGGTACATGAACCTGCATAACTTACACGAGTGGCACGTAGCAAACCCACATTTGATGAGAGAAGATAAATCTCAATATCGGTTCAAGATAAACCATTGGACAGGAATTTTAAATGGTAAAATAATAGGTCCGTTTGAGTTCCCAGAGACCTTGACTGCTGAAGTTTATTTGTTTTTCGAAAAATCATGTACAAAATTTATTGATGGACGTGCCACTGAGTATTTACAGGGACTTGTGGTTTCAGCATGATGGCTGCCCGGCGCACTATGCACTCTTAGTGAGAGAGTATCTCGATCAAAACTTTCCAGGCAGATGGATAAGGCGGTCTGGTACAATACCGTGGCCAGCCCGATCACCTGATTTGAATCCTTTAGATTTTTTTACTGGGGAACTGTAAAAGAAAAAGTATATTTCAAACCGATTCAAAATGTAGCTGAGCTACGGCAAAGACTATTATAACCCGATCTTTTTTAAGAAGATGTCGAGCCTGTATAGCGGCTGAAGGAAAACAGTTTGAGCATTTGCTGTAAAGGTAAATCATCATCAGCAGCATTTTGACGCCCACTGTTGTGCAAACAGTTATCCTTAAGGGTCCTTGTGCGTTTTCATAATCGCTGTTTAATTAGGAAATTTTGAAAAATTTTCATCAGGTTTTCTTCAAATAAAAATTGTGCATAAGTTAACCAGTAATCTTCTAAGTGTTATACCATTTTGGAATCCTTATTAAATGCGCCAACTTTTAAGGTTACTTGCCAAACTCTCGTAGTACATTTTTTCCAGTACAGCCAGTTAAAGTTGAGCAAAGTTTTACTTTGGTTGGGAAATAAGTGGCAATTTTTCCTGAACGAGAAAAGTTGGCAGTAAGGTTGAGACACCAGTTTGAAGATGCATTAGTCATCCATTACATTGTAAAAATAAAATCCAAAAGAAGTTAATATTTGTAGTAACAGGAGTTGACAGACTGCCGTAGTGTGTGAAATTTCTATATTTTCTTCAAAGACCTATAATTTTCAAAACACATACGTAAAATTTTTTTAAATATTTTTCTGATAGCTGTTATGACTTTGCCTATCACCCGGTTTCGAGTTGACGTCGACTTCTGGGACAACCTGTATAAGAAGACAACCGTGGTATCCGAAACGCCGTCGTTTAAAAGCAATTCAAGCATATGAAGTCTTACCAGCATGGAAGCCACAAACATGATAAGTTTCAGGAGTTAAACTAACCCCACCGTTCATACAGCAAAGTAAGCTACGATTTATTTCACGAATTGAATAAATACCACGGAGCATAAGGAACACTTAAGATGATCCATATTAGCAGAGGTCCGCACGCGGCTTGGCTGATGTAGAATAATCTAGCTGAAAGTCATCACTTAAACGAGAGATCGTACAGCTTCTAGTGTGCAGACAGCAAACTAAGACAAATACCTTAATGACACAGGAAAATGCAGGAATGCCAAGACGCAGATGTCTTACAAGTATAATTATGATACAACATTACCCGGAGCTGAGAGCAATTATTCTGAATTTCGCGCATTTCCCATTACCGAGCTTCACGGCTTGCACCATCGGCGGACGCGGTGCACCGGTAGTTAAAGAGTTGAATTGAGATTGATTAGGAGACGACAGTATTCTAGTTTTTTCTAGATTACCAAATGCTCTCAGTAGCCTGATTTGGAACAGTCATCAATGGGATTACCACCGGTATACTTCAAAGCTAACCCTTTTGCAGCAGATTTCTGCCAGACTAAATAATATTTACATGTTTTTTACTTCCGACGCCACTGGTGGAGGAACTATTGTAATCGCGAAAATCTAATTAACTTAATTTTTATACCACCGCCTATACCACTCGGATTTTGATGAAATTTCTACTCAATGTTACTATGTTAGGGACGAAAAAGCTACGTCGTTTTTGGAAATCGGTCTAGTGGTGGCGGAGTAACAGGCCAAAAACGAAATAAAAATAAAAAAGGCTCGAATTTCGTTTTTTGATTTTTCAGAGACTCCACATAATTTTCTAAAAAAAAATTGTAGAGGTTGAAAACTGGGAATTGGAGCTTAGTAGACTGTTGTAAATGTTGTTTATATGGATTCAGTCAAAGGCGCTATATCATTAAGAAGCTTCTGATCCCGAAAAAACGGGAAAATTAAATGATGAAGGTCCAGTGTGTAGTGCGCTCATAATTTCGACGCGGCGTCGCAAACTTAACGCGATATTACGACGCTGCATCGTCGTGGAGGCCACTGTCGTCTATAGCAAGCGCAATAAATAGGTAATTAACTCGAACTCGATATCGACTGGGACACACCGATTACTTGAATCCTGATGATATTCTGTCGTTATCACGATAACTACTTGTTGTCTATAACTTAGGATTTTTATCAGTCATAAAATAATAGCCTACAAAGTAGCTCGCCAAGTGGGAACACATCCGGAGGTAAAATCAAAAAATGGGTTTTTGTAGCTAATCTAGGTGACTCAGGGAGAGTTTCTTGACTTAATTTGGTGACTAGAAGACCTTGTTACACAAAAATTATACACTTTCTCGCTGGTTTCGGTGACATTTCAGAAGAATTCGTACATCTAGTCAATGACGGCAGCTGATGGGAAAAAGCTCCTCACTCTGTACAAGGCTCTGATCCTCGAATCCTGCTCACACGTTTGGGGT
Organism: Acanthoscelides obtectus; assembly: GCA_963669975.1. Lineage (NCBI taxonomy): Eukaryota > Metazoa > Arthropoda > Insecta > Coleoptera > Chrysomelidae > Acanthoscelides > Acanthoscelides obtectus. The sequence goes on along the minus strand of CAVLJG010000007.1, from coordinate 17,526,199 downwards.
GCTGCCTCCTCGACAACATTATGTATGTTCGATGCTGTTCAGGAGATCTGTTCGACTGATCGATGACTCTTCTCTAAGGGACAGTCTCGGTACCCCTTCACAGGCTGGTTGCCGGCAATCTAGCTCTCTTCTACTACTACGCCAAAGGGCTTTGCTTCTCAGAGCTCCCCTCCATGATGGCACTGCGTTTTCTGCCTGCCAGACAGATCCGCCTGAGTCCTATTCTCACTGAGTCGACCCTCGTACAGCCAGAAAACTGGCCGGCAAGGCCTTTGTTTCTAGGGTATAGGTATTGTGGAACAATCTGCATGAGGAGGCTTTTCCCAGTTCTACTAGCCTTAGGCAGTTTATATATCAGACTAACAAAGTTTCTTCGAGATACTCATAGCAGCCGAGGTGTCATGACATTTAGGCTTCTGCTTTGGTGTCATTATTGCTTCAAATAGGTCTTCTGATTGGTATAATTCGCTCCCTAAAAGAAATTTTCATTATGTCAGGGGAGTATCTACATATTTTAGGAATACGAGCCCCTTCCCACTTCAGTTGGCCCAACTATTGAAATCTTAGTTTTTTTCTTATCAAACACAAATAATAAAAATGTAGCAGGGTGTTATAGGTTTAAAATATTAACAATGAATATTTTGATAATATATAGTAGAAACCACCAACTTTATCACTCCCTAATCAAATTTGCAGCATAAAAATAACACATGTTGCAATTACAGCATATCAACCTATTTTCATTTCAATGCTTAATAAGTCTATAAGGTGGCTGTGAAAAATAAAAGCCATGACTATTGTTTCTATTTAATAGTTTTGGGTAGTTAAGGTTTTCAAAATGGGTAGAGGAAAGGTTATTAGTGAGAAAATTTAGTTACTGATAATTAATTTTTTTAATTCTGGGAAATCAAACTCAGAAATTTCAGCTTTGGTAGACTTATTTCGGTACAATGTGAGAAACGTTGTTAGAAGATATAACGTAACTGGTTCAGTTAATATTAAGCCACGATATGTGAAAAAAAGTAATATCACAAATGCCGACCGAGGAACATTAAGAAGAATAATCCTGAAAAACAGGCTTGCCAATTATTTACAATTAAGTGCTCTGAGGAGTGACGCTGTTGGAAGGAGAATTTCGAGGTCCACAACTCCTAGAGAGGCCCACAAACTGGAATTTAACACTTGCAAGGTAAGTTTTCTTATAAAAAATGTGAAGTAAAAACCCTAAAGTTTCACAACTTGTTTATAGGCCAAAGAAAAGGCACTGTTAACTCCACTGCAAAAGAAAAATCGGCTTACAGTATATTCAGATAAGAGATAGACCGGATGTAAACAAAAGGTTCGGGTGATTTTCACGCTAACGCCGCCGTCTCGACGTAAAACGGGAGCCCTCATTGGTCAATTCGCAATTAAATGCCTATGCCGAGCGGCAGAGCAGTCGTATCAAGGCAGAGTCACATTCAGGTTCAGACGTGTTACGTATGTCGTGTGCATCATTGCAATTTGATATTTCTTTGGACGTTTTCGTTTGTTATCTTATTAAGTTGTTGAGTTTGTCGTTGTTATTGTTATACCTTGTTATTGATTGTTATTGTTATCAACTGCTTGCGCAAAATGCCCAGTAGTACAGATACTGCTGATGAAGTTGTAAACTCCTGTAGTCCACCTAGGAGACGCTCTAAAAAAAGACACCTGAGTGCAGAAATGAAAGAGGTCATTTTGAATATATATAAGATCGAGCGCGAGGAGAACGAGGCATCAACCATCAAAGAAATTGTTGTGAAGGTTTCTCACAAAGTTGGGGTGTGTCGCGCATCAGTGTTTAATGTGTTAAGACAATACAAAAAAAAATCACACCTTTTCTGAGCCAATGACCAGTAAACATCGCAAAAGTATTGTTAAATCATTGGATGAAGCTGATAAGCATGCGATTAGGAGGAAAGTGCATGAATTCTTCCTTAGGAATGAATTACCTACCATAGATAAAGTACTGCAGGAGGTAAATGGAGATACAACGTTGCCAAATTTCAAACGATCAACTTTCCATGCGTCACTGAAGCATTTAAATTTCAAATGAAAAAAAACGGGGTCGTAATAGTTTACTACTGGATAGAGAAGAAATTGTGCTATGGAGGAGGGATTATTTAACAAAAATTGGGAAATATAGAAATCAAAACAGGAAGATTTATTACCTTGATGAAACGTGGGTAAACGCAGGACACACTACAAGTAAAGTATGGGTTGATGATTCTGTAACTTCATCCAGGAGGGCCTTTCTAGATGGACTGTCCACCGGATTAAAAAATCCAGCAGGTAAATACGAGTAATAGACAACAATCGGATGTTTTTCAAACCTTGGGAACAAGGTTCTAAACATTAATTCCAGGGGGCAGATAAAACATATTACAAGTAACAAAACTTTTATAACTTTCGATAAAATGCGTGGATGTTTTATTGTCATTTTCATTTGTTAGAACTTTTTTAAGCCATGTTTTTATGTGTTTTCGATATTTCAATAATTTTTTAATATAATCTTAAAATATGTCGATTATTATAAACTTAAAAAAAGTTACTAAGTCTTATATTGTGTACCGTTCCTAATATTTCTAATCATTTTAATTCATACTTTAAGCTGTATAAAGTTATAATTTGTTAATATTAATACTTGCGCGTATTTCAGGTTCCTGATCATTCATTTTTTAAAGGTTTATAACTTTAAATTAAATTGTGAAGCGTTGAGTAATCATACGACGTTCAATATTCTTTCTTTCAATATGACTAAATAATCTCAATTATAGCAATCTGATACTCATGTCTCAATGTTTTTTCGCTGAATGTGATGAAAACATTTGAAAAAGGTTGAAATAAATCTACACCAGTTAGTACTTCGATTTCCAGGTAAAGGGAAAAGGCTCATTATCTGCCATATTGGCAGTGAGGATGGATTTGTTGTTGACGGTCTGTGGTGCTTTGAGTCTAAGAAAACTGGAGATTACCACGAGGAAATGAATGGCGAATCGTTTGAACAGTGGTTTTCAAAAATTTTACCGAACTTAGAGGAAAACGCAGTAATTGTGTTGGATAATGCGCCTTATCATTCTCGAAGAATGGAGAAGGTCCCAACAACGGCTTCAAGGAAAGTTGATGTTCAAAATTGGCTCCGCTCGAAAAATATCAACTTTGAAGAAGCAATGCTGAAAGTACAATTATTAAGAATTGTCAAGGATCACAAGGCGGAATATCAAAAATACGCCATTGACGAAATGGCAGCAAGTCAAAATAAAACTGTGCTCCGTTTACCTCCATACCATTGTGAGCTCAATCCCATTGAGCTCATATGGGCAGAGGTTAAAAATTATATAGCTAAGCACAATACAACTTTTAAATTTTGTGACCTCAAAGGACTTTTCAAAGAAGCACTAGAATTAATAACAGCGCAAAAATGGGAAAACTGTATTAAGCACGTGAAATACAAAGTTGAAAAGAGAATGTGGGAACTGGACAATATTTTAGAGGAACAAGTCGAGCCATTCATTATTGACGTTGGTGCTTCAGGCAGTAGCGATGATGAAAGCTCATCAAGCTCATCTTTCCAATAGAAGATGTCGTTCATCAAATTCGGTAAGTTATAAGTAATTATAAAGCTACTGTATTTTTTAATTAATTATTGACATTTTTGAACCCATTTTGGCAAAACCTATTCAAGAATCTACTTTCTGACAATGTTCAACCATGCACATTTTTTTACGTTTTGAACGTTTTAATTTGGTTACATATTTACCTAGAAATCAAAAAATATACTAATCAATATTCTAAAAGCAATTTTAAGAGATATACGATTATTTTTAATTTAGGCTAATTTAAACGCCATTTTGAGATTATATTCGACTGTATTTCACCAAACATCAGGCGGCATCCGAAGCTGGAAATCGAAGCGAAAATTTTGAAACCCTTATGTATATTTACATCATTATATATTTCTTACCCCACCCCCACATGATCCTATATCCATCACCAATCGTATACACATCGAATTGTGCTAATTTACTACAAAGTTACGCAAAGCAGCATCTACTATCTAAAATATGTATGTACTGCGTGACTCTTAATACGTCCCTGCCGAATGTTACAGCGTTCGATGATCACGTGGTCTTGTTTATGTCCGGTCTATCTCTTATCTGAATATACTGTAGATGGCCTAAAGAACATAGACAATGGACACCTCAACAACGGTGTGCAATACAATGTACTGATGAGGCCCGATTCGAAGTTTGTGTTGGTGACAGTCGCAGTAGAGTTATTCGCAAAAAAAATGAAGCACTCCATGTTGACTGTCTGAAGAGAAAAGTGAAATTTCCAGCACCCATTATGGTCTGCGTCAGTATGTTATCAAAAGGAGTAGGAAAACTTAATTTTAATGATGGAAATGTGAATACAAACAAATATTTGGCAATTTTAGAAGAATCGCTTTTACCAGTGATGGAAGAATGTTTGTCATCCGGCCAAGATTTTGTGTTTCAGCAAATTGGCGCAGCGTGCCATATCTCAAAGAAGGCTATAAAATGGATGGAAGAAAATAATGTACCACTTTTGAAATGGGTTTCTAGCAGTCCAGATCTGTCACCTATTGAAACTTTGTGGCACGAGATGAAAAAGGTTCTACGACAACATCCTGCTCGTACAATCACCGAACTGAGATAAAAGATTCAAGAAATATGGTATTGTTTTCCGCCAAAACTTCGTTAACACTATGCCCCAAAAAAGTTTCAGCCCTAATAAAAAATAAAGGTGATGTTACCCAATGGTAATCTTTTAATTGTTCTTTTGTTAACGCATTTATTCGTACATTGTTTATTTGTTCAGATGTTCTATTAGTTATAGGTCTAAGTGATTTCAAATATGTATTTTTTACGACTAGAGTGTATCTAAAATGTTTTTGAGAAAATAAATTGTTTTAGAAGTAAATAGTTTCGTCATGTTTAGTTTATAAAGGCATATTTTGGTACAAAACTTGAAGTGGGCCAACTTAAGTGGGAAGGGGCTCGTATATGGGTATTAAGAATACGTACGACTTTAGCGATCTGTGATGCTTTTGTAAATCATGACTTAATTGCTTTAAATCTACACTTTTCTGAATTTTGTAATCCATAAACGTAATCGCCTGTTTCACTTAACCTTCAATCTGTGTTAAACACCATCTATGATGGTTCTCTGAATATTTCGTCAAGTAGATTGACTCAGAACCGCTTACCGCCGGTTATGGAACGATTGTAACCGACTCAAAGGCTGAGTACGATTATAGAGCTAACAGTATCATTTTTTTGAGCCTAGTGATTCATTTCCAATGTCCAGTTAGAGTTTTTTCTTGTTTCCTTTTATTGCTTGCCACATCAGTAGCTGAAGAAAGTGATGTAATCTTGAAAAGTTAGAGTTTGAGTGTTTATATCAAACATCCCATTTGTCCTTCGTTGCGTGTCTGCCGGTTTGTCTCGCATCCTTTCTGCAGTCCTCAACTTCTTTATAACTAATCAAGTACTAATCTGCATTTGACAAAATAGCTTTGCTCCAGTTTCCCAGAAAAGTAAAAATTTGCTCATGTTCAGCCGAGCACTAAAAAAAAAAGGATATAAGACCAACCCTTACAACTACAGACCTATTGCTCTGCTTTGTGTTATAAGTAGGGTCATGCAGAGGTGCATTATTTGGAAGCTTTGGTGGTATCTTGATGTCACGGATTGTTTAGCGACAGTCACCAGTCATACATAAATGGGTAATATAAGGGGTCAAAACAAGTCAAAAAGTTCATGGCCAAAAGTCAATAGATTTTTGGCTAAATGGCTTTATAGTTTACAATTTTAAGTGCTTTATATCGACCACAATCGCCACAACCTTACTAATTTTTATAATCTAATCTGAAGTTTTTAAATTGGGTAATCAACAAATAAATGGGATTAAGTCAAGTTAAAATTTGTAGTCAGTAAGCAAGTTTCATTAAATTAAATATATAAAACACACATGACAACAGCGCATCGATCTTTCATCACTCTTATCATGCCGGCAACGAGTGCAGGCCTTGTTACCAGAGGACTATCCTCGCAGACTAACATTCTGTCCAGTGGTTTTTGCACAAAAACATTGAAAATCCGGATTTTTTTAAAAACATTCTAGCGACGGATGAATGTACTTCTACGCGAGACGGGATATTATATTTTCATAATACACGTGGACCCAAGAAAACGTTTTAAAATAAATATTTGGGCGGGTATTCTTGACGCTCAGGTAATTGGCCCCTTCGAGTTACCCCCAAGGTTGTCAGGAGAAGAATACCTTAGCTTTCTAGTCAATAACCTGTCAGAACTGTTGGAACAGACCTTAGAGAACATGTCATTACAACGGAGACAGAATTTGCGGTTTCTTCATGACGGGGCACCACCACACATTTTTATAGGCGTCATTCAGTATTTGAATGAACATTATCCAAATCGCTGGATTGAAAATGACTAGCAAGATCTCCTGACCTCAATCCGATGGATTTCTGGCATTGGGGAGAACTTAAAGGGATGGTTTATGGAACTGGTCCAATAACAGCTGAAGCACAACTTCGTAAAAAAAAATTTAATGCGGCTGAAATAAGAAATGGACAACTTCGTGGACCTAGAGTAAGAAGAAGCTGGGTTCCTCGTAATTTAGCTTGTGTGGAAAGTGGAGGACGACATTTTGAACACGTCTTTAAATACAAGAAAAGTGCAGTGTGGGTTTTTAGTGTGTTTTTTTTTAATACGTTCAATAAACTCTCACACACCAGGTGAAGCGCTGAGACAGTGGTAAGTCCGTTTTTTTAATTGTTTACCAAAACGCAGTTTGCCCTAGTTCTACAAAGAGTCATTCATTTCGGTTGGTCGATGTCACAGATCACCGATGACTTGATATGGCAGGTACACATCTCACCAGTTGCGACAGCTAAGCTATTTTTTCGGTCTAAAAAGTACGTTTTTCCACAAAACCTCCTCACTCTGAACAAACCCTAGCCTTGAGTACTACTGACAGGTTTGGAGTGCTGCCGCTCCGACTACATCATCCGTGCTCGATACTGTTCTGAGAAGGGCTGTCCGACTGATCGATCACTCTTCTCTAACGGACAGTGTCGGGACCCTTTTGCAACCTGCCGGACAGTCTCACCTGATTCCAGCCTCCCATACTAACGGTGTTGAGCTCCGTGCATCTAGACCTGGCCAATACGACCGCTCCTTTGTCTATAGGGTATCGAGATTGTGTAACCATATACTTGAGGGGGCATTTCCCAGTTATACTAATTTAAGGTGGTTAAGAGATCGAATTAACCGAGTGTCTCTATTTAGACTTCTGGCCAATCTTGAGACATTCGCCTAAAGCACTCAGCCCATCTTAACGAATTTTTGAATTATCGTTAGTATAGTGATAATAAATAAGACTGCTCCTCAAGATAATGAACAATGAGCCGCTGTATACATGAATCCTCTTAGGAGATTTGACTGGTATATTCATGTAGTTTCTGGCGTGAAAGATGGCCGCTCGTCATCCACGTGAGCTCCTGACGTTGTAACACGTAATCGATCTATTTCACGTCAAGAGCTATGAAACGTTTGCGTGCTTCCGAGCACTGGACGCCGCCGTAGAACAACAGACCGTGAAGATCGCCGCCTAAAATTATTGGCCTTAAGGGACTGTTTCTCCACTACCAGGTCCATTGCAAATGAATGGTTTGCAGAACCCGGAAGACCTATTGGCATGCGAGGTGTTTACCGACGAATGAGAAGTTTTGGCTTGTTTTCATAACGGCCACACTGGGTCCTCCCTTTAACTCGAGAACACCGACGTAATTGCCTTGAGTGGTGCAGAAAGTCGTGCCAGGGTTAGAAGGCGACGTGGTGAAAGGAGGAATCCACAGTTTTTTGTTGAAAGACATGTTCATCACACTGTTGGAGTTATGGTTTGGGTTCTATAGCTTATGTTTCCAGGTTTCCAGGTCACCTTTAATCTTCATCAGAGGTAACATGAACACGCAGCGTTATATCCACGAAGTTCTAGAACCGCATCTTTTACCCTATCTTGGCACCCTGGCAGATCCAACTTTCCAACAAGATAATGCCCGACCACATGTTGCAAGAGTCACAATAGACTTCTTTCAACATAATGATGTCACATTGTTACCATGGCCACCAAGATCTCCCGACTTATCCCCAATTGAGCACGTGTGGGATATGATGGGTAGGAGATTGCTCAATTTGCAACGTCCTCCTCAGACTCTAGAAGCACTTCGAGAGGAGTTGGTGGTTGCCTGGAATGAGATACCACAGGAGGACATTGGCCACTTGATCAGAAGCATGCCTAGGCGCGTTGGAGAATGCGTAGCACATCAGGGTGCATCCACACATTATTAAAGGTCAAAGGGCTTTAAAGCAGTGCAATCATTTTGAAATTTTTATCATTTACTTATGCTTCATTAAGTACTTATACAAAATTTTATTAAAATAAAACCATTTAAACTGGGTGTTCGGATTTATATGTCACTTAGTATAGTCTTACATTTTGGTGAATATTCTGCTTTAGGGCCCTTGTTGTCACATCATTTAAGGATTTTTAAAGTTTTTGTATTTTACATCGAATGGATTAACCCACAGCAAGGAATCAGTAACACATAATTATGTGAGCGTGTTTTAAATTACTGCATGTACGTCGCGCAACTATATCACATTCAAATCTGCAAGAGCCAGATCCAATCTTTTAGTTAAATCTCCTATCTACGTTATGTGTATATACCTGAACACCGTTAGCTGTCATTGTGTCATACCTATTTGTTCCATTAACGAATTTGTTAAGAAGCGTGAGCTAAACCTATCCTGTATTTACCACTGTACTTGACTTGTCCGTTTTCTCTGTCATTAATCACTATTATCATTATCACAAAATGCCTAGACTAGCATCACTTCCTTTGTAACGGGTGATTTTTTAAGAGGTATAGGATTTGATTTAAAAAAAAAAAAACGCAAAAAATTTGAAAAAACGATTAAATCTTTATTTGAGTCGATAGAACGGTCGATATAATTTAATGTTTAAAGATTATTTCATGTAAATGTTGGCCGCGGCTCCGCTTTAGATTGCCCATGCGCAAGGTCCAATTTTGGCACACTCTCTCCAACATATCGGCCGGTATCTCACGAATAAATACTTCAATATTGGCTTTCAGTGCGTCAATCGTTGCTGGTTTATCCCTGTAGACATTAGCCTTAACATGGCCCCACAAGAAATAGTCCAACGGCGTTAAATCACACGATCTAGGCGGCCAATTGTCGGGCCCCAAACGTGAGATAAACTGTTCACCGAACTCGCCTCTCAATAGGGCCATTGTTTCGTGTGCGGTGTGGCATATGGCACCGTCTTGTTGAAACCACATGTCAGCCAAGTCCAGCTCTTCTATTTTGGGCAAAAAAAGTTTGTTATCATCGCACGGTAGCGCTCGCCATTCAGTTACGTTCAGGCCATTGTCGTCTTTGAAGAAGTACGGCCCGATGATGCCACCGGCCCATAACCCACACCAAACAGTGTTTTTTCGGGATGCATTGGTAGCTCTTGCAATGCTTTTGGCTGCTCTTCACTTCAGATGCGGCAATTTTGCTTGTTAACGTACCCATTCAACCAGAAATGAGCTTCGTCGATGAACACAATTTTTCGATAAAAATGTGGATCTTCCTCCAACTTTGCCAGCGCCCATTCACCAAATGGGAAACGTTGTGAGAGGTCGTGTGGCTTCAATTCTTGCACCAACTGTATCTTATAAGGTTTTACACTCAAATCCTGTCGCAAAATTTTCCACGTAGTGGAGTAACAGAGGCCCAATTGCTGCGAACGGCGGCGAATCGACATTTCACGGTCATCACTAACACTGGCGGATACAGCCGCAATATTTTCTTCAGTCCTCACTCTACGTCTGCGTGTTGGTGGTTTAATGTCCAATAATGTAAACTTGGTTCGAAATTTAGTCACAAGCTTCCGAATAGCTTCCTCAGTAGGCTGACCAAATTGCTCATAAATTGGAAGCAGTGCTCGATGCACTCTCTTAACCGAGCATGAATTTTGATAGAAGAAAATTCAATAATTTGCAAGCGTTTGTCGTTCGTAAGTCGATTCATGGTTAAATTATAGACCAAACTGAACAAGTTTGACAATGACATAAGACACGATTCACACGTCATCTGTCAAAAACAGTGTTGCCAAAAAGATACTAGCAAAAAAATCACCCATTAAAAGCGACGTTTTCACTGGCTGCACCGATAACTTGGCCGCCTCTGCGCCGATGTTGTTCGCGTCACGCGTGAGGAGTAACGATCGTACCATATGGAAAACAGGAGCGTTTTGACACGTTTTGGGATTATTTAGATTAGATGAACAGCTCGTTGTGTGTCTTCGGTCTATCCTAACGCTTCCCTTTAATCCACTAAGTATACACGCAGACATGACGGATATTGTTCTACGCTGCATCCGCATTCGAATGCTAAGACTGGGGATATATAAACGGTTGCATCTCGTAACTTCGATGTTTTGTGTGGTGTTTAGTCGATATGTGCGAGGTTTCTTTCATGACTGAAGAATCGTAGCTCATATGCAATTAAGGGGCCTTTCGGTAGTATCTAAGGGATGAAGCCTATTGGGTTCTCTGATTGTAGAAGCCGATAGTGAAAACGTCCTTACTACAAAGTTCTGTACCAGGTTTGGCCATTTATGAGAAACAATTATTTGAGTTATAATAATAATAATCTTTATTCAGGGATCATAATTGATACATTAAAGGTAGTACAATACATTTATAGGGTTACATAACATGCAGTATACAAACATTAATCAATTCTCACTTTAGATTAAAAAATCACAAGTAATATGAGTATACAAAAAATAATCATGTGAGACTAGATAAAGACTAATAGACAAATGCAAATACATTTTGAGATATAACCAGCACAATGTATATACTTGGTCACGGAACAGCAGTAGCAAAATTAAAATTTAAAGAATAAGGGTGGATTTCACACAGGTTGCCAAATTAACAGTCCGTTATTCTCGATCTATAGGGTAACAGTCCGTCAAATGCAGCGAATGAGCTTCAAGTTCCAATCAACAAATTTTAGCAACCAAGAGCTATGAAATGTTGAAAACAAAATACTGTCAAAGTATAAGATGACAGCTTGTCATTGAAATATCACCAGCTTATTGAATATTGAAGAAATTACATATAATTTAGTCAAAATTTGAAAAGGTATTCGATTTTTGAATAAAATTCAGGTTTTTATTTAATATCGTCGGTTGTTTATTCATGTTTATATTATTTTCTTCAATTGATATGCGATTTTACTGATTCAACATCATCTACCGTGTGTTCTTTTCCTATAAACGTCTTGCAGATAGCACCTACTTGGTGACAGACTCTACCAAAAATTTCATAGATATTGCTCGTTTCCAAACATTCATTCATTTACTTGCCGTTCGTCAGGACCATTATGGTATCTTAAATTGATATTCCACAAAACCATTCAGGTCTTGTGATATCCATACATCCATAAAGAATATTTTTCGTTGTTCAGGAACTGAACAAACATCCACACTATATTTACAGCCATTAAGGTATACCCAAAGATATGTCTTAAAGCTACCAGCAAACCTAAAACCTGCCCCAAAATCTAGAAATTTACCATATTTTTTTTTCTCAGGAGTACACGTTCTAGGTTATATAATTAGACATTTTTTGAATAGCATTTCAAAAATCCCCACACATGTGTGGGATCCGTCAACCACTGGTCCCAGTCACAACACATATACACTGAAGAAGGTTTAATTCCATGCTATTCAATGACAACACGGTGACTTGTGTGGATGTCAGCGGCCATTTTTTGAGGGTGCGACATGGTTGCCAGATTGTGCATTAATATCCCATTTCAAATATACTCTACTATGCTTTATAAGACTATTCGTGGAATTTTTTCCAAAATCTTTGCACAATACTTGAAAAAATTTAAATTTAAAATTATTTCCATGACGCCGCAAAATAGCTCCGTCGGTACCTCGGGTTATACATCTTGACAGTAGGGACGTTCGATACGATCCTATATTTAGAAGTATCAATACATTTACTACTATCGTCATCTTTCGATTCGGACTGTGTCAGAAAGAGTGACTAACTTCAGATTACTTTTCTTCTTTGTTTCCTTCCGCTGGATAATTTTATTCCTATATTTTAGAGTATCGATACTTCCTAAAACGATAAGAATCGATACATAACGACACCTTCCGTGGATCTAAACATCCCTAACCTTGACAGCTTGTCGTTCTTGTCAACTGGGCTGCAGGGTGCGGTGTTGCCTTAACTATCTTACATTTTGCTAAAATCTTATGACAAATAAAAGCTTCAAATGAAATATTGACGAATATGAACGGATATGCGTAGAATTTAGAATATAAATTCATATTGCAAATTTCAGATTGTCTATGCAAATTACGGCACTGCTATGATGATGATCTAATATGTAGAGTTGCTTAGGTTTGCACTTTTCAATTCCTTTGTTCTAGCGTAGGTTATAAGTAAGAGATGCATGTAAACCAAGGTGACCAGTACTCATTCGTCTTCTGTTAAATAAAGTCGCTTTTTTAAAAAGTCGTTCGTTGTTTGCACATTCTTAATTGGCGCTGCGAACAGGATATCGGCGTACCGAATCGATAATCGGCGGTATTGATTCACGAGTATCGCTCAATCGAGACCGAAAAAGTGCAAAAAATCGTCCGGTGTGTTCGGGTACGATTTCAATCGTTTTGACGTCGATCACAAAGAACTTCGAAGGCTACAACGCGCAGGCACATCACCATCGAAGTACCGGGCCAAAATACTTGCTAAGTATTTTGGGAGCAGGCAACGACACTTGAGAAAACGACAGGAACTGACAGGAGCGAGGTGCTGGATCCACGGCAGGCAAGCTGTCAACCAGGAGGAGCTGTATTGGCCCAAGGAGGTATCTCAGATCTCTCCAAATGAAGCTGCTAGTGCCCAGTGTAGCGTAAGAAACAACATTTACAATTTTTGCTATACTCAGTGATTTTTCCATTTATTTCTCGAAACTTTTTCGCCCTCTATTGCTTTACATTTATATATACTCGTAAAAGTTATCTATAAGTAAACTTATTTAGTGACTTTAATTGCACATATTTAATGTCCGATTCTGAATTTGAATCTGTAGTCGAAAATACACCTGTTAGACAAGTTATTTTGACACCCTCACGTCTTAATTTTAATCAGTCAACCATATCTCTTCAAGATTTACAAATTAAATTCAATGTAGCTAAGTATATGGTACCAGAATATCATGGAGGTCACAGAGATCTAATTTATTTTTTGGATAATTCAGAAAAGTTTATTGCAGAATTTGTTAATACACCTTTTGTTTCGTATGCTTTCCAATACGTTATTTCTCAGCTGAAAAGCGAAGTAAGAGATTTAGTGCATCTAACTAGTCCGAGAACCTGGCCAGATTTAAAATCATTATTATTATCCAAATATAAAGATCCTAGAAATGAAGAAACTCTTCTCACCGCCTTATATACGTCAGTTCAGAAACCTAACCAAAAATATGAAGACTTTTATCAAGAAATTAAATTTAAGGTACAGAGCCTGAAAGAATTTGCAAATCTAGAATACCATGATAATCCCGATCATATCGCTTTTAAATTGAGAGACTATGATAGACAGTCTTTGAGCTCCTTTATCTCTGGTTTGAATGAACCATATAGGTCTTATGTAAGACAGCAAAATCCTACTACAATTGATTCTTGTGTTCAATATTGTCGTGATTATGATAATTTGCAAATGCAAGTTGATTACAAAAATTTCTTAAGAACGAGCCTATATAAACGACAACAGCCTCAGTCTCAGAATAAAGTACAAGCTTCAAATCAAAATTTCCAAAGGTCTAATTTTAATTTTTCTCAAAAGCCCAATCAGTTTAGAGCCCAAAATAGTCAAACTTGGCTAGAGCCACAACAAACCTTCCCTACAGGTCCCACGCAACTACCACCACCTAAACAAAATTTTAAACCTCATTACCCTACAAACATTCAAGCTTTCAGACCACCACAGAATGTTTTTTCCAAAAAACCCATTCCAGGTCAACAGAAAAGTAATCCTATACCTATGTCTGTATCTACAGCACGCACACCGAAACCCCAGCAAAACCCATATCGTCAACAAATGCCCACTAGAGTTAATGCCTTTCAAGTAGGTCCCAAACCAAACCATTATTATGTCGAAGAAATTACTCATCTTGAAAATGAGGAAGAACAAACTTTTGCAGGAACGCCACAATATGAATCTGAGGAATATACCCAAGATTTCGATTCAGACTATATCCCCGATGAATCTTATTTTGAAAACAATGACGAAGAAAATTTTCCTTCGACGAGCCAGTCTCAAAATTTGACTTAGATATAAATAATTATCAAAAAACCCACCTTCCGTATATTTTTGTTCTCAGTTTAATCTTATCATCTTAATCGATACTGGTGCATCATCCTCCCTGATCAATCCAGAAATTGCTTTTAAATATTTTCCAGATCGTATTTATGATCATCCTTTTGAAATTAATTCATGTACGTCCAATTTTAGAGGTCAATATGCCTGTAAAATTCCCATATTTTCTGAATGGAAGAATAAAACTGAAATTGAATTTTTAATTCTTCCTTGGCATTCACGTTATGACTGCTTATTAGGATTCTATGATTTACAAAAGCTTAATTGCTCTATTGATTTGACTAAACATCAGATTATTACTGATAAATGTAAAATTACTTATAACACTTCCTTTAAGCCAATTCGAGAAAACAATCCAGTTCAGTATAGTTACCCGAAAAAATCATTAATTATCCGAAATTTGGATAATGGTTCTGTTGTTATTCCACCTTTGAAATTCAAAAATTCTGACGAATATTTTCCTGAATGTATTTGTAACGTAGAAAATAATGCTATTCAATATCCAATTGACATAAATCTTCTTGATGTTTCCAACCCATTTTTATCTGAACCTCTTGATGATTTTCTAATTGAAAAAGAATCTCCATTTTCTACTGAAAAATCCAATATACGTGTTGAAAATTTAATTCGTACGTCTCATATGAATATTGAAGAAAAAGGAAAGATTATTAAGCTCTGCAAGCAATTCAAACAGGTATTTTTCAAGCCTAACGAACCATTAACTCTCTGTAATGCCACTGCACACAAAATTAGGTTAAAAAATGAAGACCCAATTTATGTAAAAAATTATCGATATCCTTATCATCTCAAAAAGGAAATCCAAAATCAAGTTTCCAAGTTATTGAATGATGGAATCATTCGACAAAGCAATTCACCCTATCAATCACCCTGCTGGATAGTTCCTAAGAAAATGGATGCATCCGGTGTTAAAAAATATAGGATGGTTATTGATTTCAGAAAACTGAATGAAATAACAATTGAAGATAAATTTCCACTCCCACTAATTGAAGAAATTTTGGAAAATTTAGGCAAAAGCATGTATTTTTCTACTATTGATTTGGCACAAGGGTTCCACCAGATCCCTATGGATCCTGAGTCTATAGAAAAAACGGCTTTTACTGTTGAAAATGGCCACTATGAATATGTCCGTATGCCATTTGGGTTAAAAAATGCCCCTGCTACCTTTCAACGTATGATGAATACTGTATTGTTAGAATATATCAACGTTTTTTGTTTTGTCTATATGGATGATATCATTGTTTTTTCAAAATCCCTAGACGAACACATTTTGCATCTTCGAAAAATATTCCAAAAACTGAATCAGTTTAATCTAAAAATCCAACTGGACAAATCTGAGTTCCTGAGAAAAGATGTTCCATTCTTAGGTCATGTCATCACGCCACAAGGCATACTTCCAAACCCAGATAAAATCAAAGTAATTCAAGAATATCCTCTCCCGACTACGATTAAAGAAATCCAGTCATTTTTAGGCCTTATGAACTATTATCGTAAATTTATTAAAGGATTTGCACAATTGACTAAGCCATTCACAAAATGTTTACGTAAAGATGAAAAAATCAATATCAATAATCCAGATTATATCAATGCATTTAAACTTTGTAAAGAAGCTCTTTGTAACCCACCTATTCTGGCTTATCCTGATTTTTCCAAAAAATTTACATTGACAACTGATTGTAGCAATATAGCCCTATCAGGAGTTCTTAGTCAAAATGATAAGCCTATTGCTTTCCACTCTCGAACATTAAATTCTGCTGAACGCAATTACAGCGTTATTGAAAAAGAACTATTGGCAATAGTTGATTCTTGTAAAAAATTCCGTCCTTATTTATTTGGTCAAAATTTTCTAATCGAATGTGATCACAAGCCCCTAGTTTGGTTGAGTTCTTTATCAGTGCCCAATCAGCGATTGATTAGATGGAAGCTTCAGTTAGAAGAATATAATTTTTCAATTAAATATAAAAAAGGCAAAGACAATGTTGTAGCCGATGCGCTCAGTAGAATTGAAATTAACGCTTTAGAGGATGACGATCTTTTATCCATTTTACCACAAGTAGATTCTGTAGAAGAATTAACAACCCAAGAACTTGATGAAATCTTGAATGAAGATAATTTACCTTTAATTGATTTATTAGATGAAATGCCGTTAGATGAACGACTCAAAATTGTTGAGCAATCTGATGTTACTCGACATTCATCTGCACAAAATCCTATCAATCATATATTGTATCAAGAAAAGAATTTTTATTTTTTCAAAAATCGAATACATTTTCAGTTAAAAAATCAGTATAAAATAACAAAGTCTTGCAATGGTACTTTAATGGTAACAGTCCGAAGTGGATCTGAAACAGAGCAACTTTTGAAATTCATGAAGGAATATCTTCAGCCCGATCATACTTATGGTATTTGGTATGAAAATCAACTTTTAGAATTTAAACTTAACGAACTTTTAGAACAGTATTTTTCGAACAGCGGTATAAGATTTGTTAAAGCTTCTTATAAGCCTCTATACCTACTAAAAGACTCATTTACAGAACAATTGTCTTTCTATCATAGCCAAACGCATAATGGTATCAATGAAACTTACAGCCATTTCAAGAAAAAAGCATTCACCCCAAATATGAAAAAAATAATATCAAATTACATTAATCAGTGCAATACTTGTTTGACATCAAAATACGAAAGACGACCAATCGAACTCCCTATGGAAGGACCTCTAATAGCCAAAAGACCATTTGAACATATATTTCTAGATATTTTTCAAGTCGAACAACAAATATTTTTAACATTTGTTGATTTATTTAGTAAATATGCCCAGGCCTACAATTTAAAATCAAAATTATCTAACGAAATATTAAACAAAATCAGACACTTCTTTTCCCATCACAATTATCCTGACAAAATAACTTTTGATCCTGGTGAACTTAACACAAAAGTTATAAAAGAATTCTGTAATATGCACAAAATTGAATGTCATGTTACTAGTGTAGGTAACCCCTCATCATTATCACCTCTTGAAAGATTTCATAGTACCCTGAAAGAAAAACTCAAAATTTTACGTCAGCAAAATAAAATCGATTCGATTATTGATCTAATGACGACAGCTATCTTAATTTATAACCAAAGTGTCCATTCTACGACCACATATACCCCATTTTCATTATTATACGGTCCTTACGACGATTTGAATAAGCATTTGATCGATACCCCCACAAAATTATATGATGAATATAACGAGAAACGGTACAGAGAATTACTACCTTTTTATGAAGAACTATCGAACCGTGTACTAGATAAGGCAACGGAAAGACTAGAAAAAATTAATCAAAATCGAAATAAGGAAATTCCAACCTTAGAAGGTCCAGTATATCTTAAATCTGCATTAGATCGTTCACATAAAACAAAACCCCTGTATTCTAAAGAGACCTCTTACGAACAAGAAAATGTCCATATTAATTTGCGCACTAAAGGAAAAAAGCATAGACTGAATAGAGTGAAACCGCAACGCAAAATTTCTAACTTTCAGGATCCTAATCCAGGCCCTTCAACTAGCCGGTCTAGAGATCCAGCTGATCGAGAATAAAGCACCATATTTTAAGCAAGAGCTAGGTAACGCCTATCTACTAAAAGCGTACCATAAGACATTTTTTCATATAAATCTCACTCTCATTAATGAAAATATCAAGCAAATAACGTCAAATGTCTATTTTGCAAAGCAAAGAATAGATGATACGTTGATAACACAACTTGAACATGAATACAATTTGCTTTTAGACAAATATGAAATGTTAAAATTTAAACGAGTTAAGCGTGGATTATTTAATGGTCTTGGTTCCGTCATAAAATATATTTCAGGCAATTTAGATCAATCTGATCTAGACGAAATAATGGAAAATATGAAAATTCTGAAGGAAAATCAAGATAATTTATCATTACAAAATTCCCGAACCGTCTCTGTAGCAAAACAATTACAAGACAGGTTTGAAAATAACACTTTAATTATAAAGAAAAATTTGAGAGATAATTTGGATAACCTCAACAAATTGCATAGCGAATACGCTAATTCTCAGTATGTCTTGAATGAGATAATAATTATTCACAGATTTTCTAATTATTTATCACGCTTACTGTTAACCATTAACCTGAGCACAAATCAGGGCATAAATCTCTTACAGCTGAGTAAGACTGAAATTAATTATATCCATTCGTTATTAAGTGATCTATTTGACAAAAATGAACTTCTCCCACTTGATAAACTGCACAATTTTGAATTTTTCGAATTATGTGAATTAAGTATTATAGTCCTCGAAGAAGAAATCATATTTGTTCTTCACATACCAACAGTTACTGGTAACTTTATATATTCCAATATATACCCCATTATACACCAAAATAATATTCTGGTATTGAAACATAAAAATATTATCGAAAATGAAACTATACATTTTTGTGATGAATGCAAATTATTGAGTAATAAATATTTTTACTGTACTATACTAATCCATTCCAGTTGTAACTTACTTAAAGTTGAAAATTGTACATTCTTGGCAAAAGGTTCATTTTCAGAAGTAATTCAATTAAAACATGATAACTATTTAGTGAATACTAACAAGAATATTCCAGTATATGAAGATTGTACCAAAGAAAGAAAAGAAATTGATTCCTCTTTTATTATCAGCTTAAACTGTAAAACATTTATTGATCATACTGAGTATTTGAAGATTTCTGATATTTCGAAACCTTTATACATACCTAACATTATGGTGAACTATGATAAGAATATGTTATTTGAAAATACTGATGTAAAGGGTTATTCGGACATACAATTGAATAATGTTTTATTACACGATAAATTAAAAAATTTAGATTTTTCACACAAAACGTCCACGTTTAGCATTGTAACTATTTTATGTATTTTAACATTTGTTGTAATTATACTTTGTTTAAAAAAACAATTGCTCTCTCTTTTGAAGCAAAAAGAACCAAAAAATCAATCAGTCAAAAATGACATTGAACT
This sequence comes from Acanthoscelides obtectus, assembly GCA_963669975.1. Classification (NCBI taxonomy): domain Eukaryota; kingdom Metazoa; phylum Arthropoda; class Insecta; order Coleoptera; family Chrysomelidae; genus Acanthoscelides; species Acanthoscelides obtectus. The sequence goes on along the minus strand of CAVLJG010000007.1, from coordinate 17,506,619 downwards.
TAACCAGATTTTTCCTTTGAACCAGGAGGTTCAATCTTCTTGAAGAGGGAGGAATTACGGCACTGCTATGATGATGATCTAATATGTAGAGTTGCTTAGGTTTGCACTTTTCAATTCCTTTGTTCTAGCGTAGGTTATAAGTAAGAGATGCATGTAAACCAAGGTGACCAGTACTCATTCGTCTTCTGTTAAATAAAGTCGCTTTTTTAAAAAGTCGTTCGTTGTTTGCACATTCTTAATTTGCATGGGCTCGAACCGGATTTTTCGGCATTTTTACCGAAGATGGTAGACGGTCTCTGACTGTCGAACGCGGAGGTACCACCCGGCGGATCTCGTAGGCGGAGCCAGAATGAGTGCACGTTGCATGCACACGTGTTCCCTCGCCAGAGTCCCTGTGGCATTCCCCCTTACCCCTGTATCCCCCCATAGCCCCACGGTACCCAATGGGTGTTTGGGCCTTAGGCCTTCGTGGTAGCTGGAGTATAAAAAAAAGAAAAGAGGATATTTACCGACAACATCATTCTCCACGATTTTTCATAATAATTTAAATAATAATAATAATATTTATTCAATGTACAAAGACAACAAACAATATGAGTAAATAAATATAAAATCAAAACAGGCCCAATAGAAGGCATCGCCTGTACATGGACCAATAATTTAAGTTGAAACTGTAGAATGCAAATGACAAAAAAGGACAAAAATTAGCTACAGTAGATTATGTATTTAGTTGATGTTCGGATTTATGAGTTTATGAATTTCAGTCCTAGATATAGAATGTAGCCACTTTTTTAAATTTCTTTTGAAACAATTTCCGAAACGTAAATCTTTTAAGTCTTTAGGTATAATTTCATAAAATTTAGGCGCTAAATAGAGATATGATCGCTGCATTATAGATTTATGCGGTGGAGGAACTACTGTGCCACGAATTTTGTACCTGGTATAATGATTATGTTTAATTCTTTTGTCGGTGTTTACAAATTTATGGTAGTGAGTGATGCTGTGTAAGAAATAAAGCTGTCTTATATCATACATTCGAACATCTGCGTATAATTTTTCAGTGGGATAAAGTTTCGGTTTTTTAAATATCATTTTTAGAATACTTTTTTGAAAAGCATCTAAATTATAGATATGTGAGGAACATGCAGCTCCCCATGCTAATATACCATGTGTGAGATGAGGCTCAATCAGTGCATGGTATAATGTTCGAAGATATGTTTCTGTCAATATATTCCCAAGGTATTTAATTTTGTAGGATACAAATCTAACTTTCTTTAAAATATAATTGACATGGATGTCCCATCGTAAGTGAGGATCCAAGACCACTCCAAGGTATTTTATGTTGAGCACTCTATTAATTTGCATTTTTTGATCATTAATGTTGAAGGAGAAATTTGTGTAATTTGCCAGATGTCTAGCATACGATCCAAATGGTAAAAAATGTGTTTTAGAGTAGTTAATGCTTAATTTTCTACTGTTAAACCACCGAATAATTTTGATAAAATCATTTTCAATTACATTGTTCAGATCAGACCAGTTAGTACCTTCATATAATATTGCAGAATCATCTGCAAAACTAGTTATTTTGCCAACACAATTAATTTGGAAAATATCATTTAAATATATATTTAATAACAGCGGACCTAAGACAGTTTCTTGTGGGACACCACACTTAATATACATTTCTTTACTAAGTGATCCTGATATCTGCACAGATTGTGGGCGATTTGACAAATAATTTTCGATCAGTGAGTACGCGTTTCCTCTGAAACCAATTCTCTCCAATGCTTCTAATAATAATTTGTGATTAACTGTGTGGAAAGCTTTCTTTAAATTAACAAAAATGCAGATTGAAGGGATTCTACACTGGATATTATTGATATTGGTCTATAGTTGCTAACATCTGTTTTTGTTCCTGATTTATGTATCGGTATTATATTACCTTTTTTTTAAAATTGAGGAATATATGCCAGATTCAAAGCATTTGTTAATTAGGTAAGTGAGTGGTTCTGTTATGTCTTCGGCTATAATTTTCAAATGCTCGCTTTTAATACCATCGAACCCAGGACTTTTTCGATTTTTTAAGGACATAGCAGTGGTGTATACTTCACATTGCTCAACTTTATCCAAAATAAATGAGTTCAAAGATCTTTTTGGAGGCTGAGTATTGGGTACATCTGCTTGTATATTACTTGCTAAATTTTAGCCTATGTCAGTAAAAAATTGTACAAATTCATCGCATATTTGTTGAGTATTTTTTAATACTGTTCCCGATGTTGTATTTAACTCAGTGACACACTCTTTAAATTTTGTTTTCCCAGTAATCTAATAGTATCAATACATTTACTACTATCGTCATCTTTCGGTTCGGACTGTGTCAGAAAGAGTGTATAACTTCAGATTACCTTTCTTCTTTGTTTCCTTCCGCTGGATATCGCTAATTTTATTCCAATATTTTAGAGTATCGATACTTCCTAAAACGATAAGAATCGATACATAAAGATACTTTTCGTGGATCTAAACATCCCTAACCTTGACAGCTTGTCGTTCTTGTCAACTGGGCTACAGGGTGCGGTGTTGCCTTAACTATCTTACATTTTGCTAAAATCTTATGACAAATTAAAGCTTCAAATGAAATATTGACGAATATGAACGGATATGCGTAGAATTTAGAATATAAATTCATATTGCATATTTCAGATTGTCTATGCATGGGCTTGAACCGGATTTTTCGGCATTTTTACCGAAAAGGGGATATTTACCGATAACATCATTCTCCACGATTTTTCATAATAATTTAAATATTTCTATACTTGCCGAAAAAGAGCTGAAACCAAAAATAAAGCTAAAATGGATTCTATGTAGTCTTCACAGCTTGATTAGCGACAGGCAGTATGGTTGCCGGCACCAACGATCCACAGGGGACCTCCTTGTCTACGTCAAGCAATTGCGAAGTAAATTCATCCAGTCTTACGGTGAGGCTCATGTCGTTGCTCTTGACATCGCGAAAGCGTTCGATTTTAGCTGTGGCACGCTGCCCTCTTAAGCAAACTTTTATCCTATGGCCTTCCAGAAAAGCTTTGCAGATGGGTGGCTGACTTTATCTCTGGCCGCAAGATATCCGTCTTAATTGACGGGTCCTCCTCTTCGGTATTGGCTCCGACACTGTTTCTCTTACATATGAACGAACTCCTTTCCTGCACGATCAACCCAATCCACAGCTTCGCTGATGACAGCACTCTACATGCAGGAGTCCATAGTGACAAGCCGATCTCTGCCGCTGAGCTGGAAAAAAGAAGACTAGCGACGACTTCCTCTCTGACCCGAGACCTGGAGACTATCACTGCTTTGGGACGCAACAATCTTGTACAGTTCATTGCTTCCAAAACACAATACTGTACTTTGATGAACAAAAAGCGTCCTAGCGTCATCCGGTTTCGATGGATGGCCGAGTTCTGCCAAAGAGCTATTCCTTTCGGCTGGTCGGGGTCCAGATCACCGAGGACCTGATCTGGCACGAACACATTTCGTCAATAGCAGCAGCTGCTGGGAAAAAGCTAGGCTATTTATTTAGGGCTAAGAAGTAGTTTTTCCGCAAAACCTTCTCACTCTATACAAGGCTCAGATAACGCCTAGCCCAGAGTATTGCTCACGCGTTTGGGGTGCTGCCGCCACGACTACATTGTCCATGCACGATGCTGTCCAGAGGATGGGGTCCGACTTCTCTAACAGAAAGTCTCGGGACCCTTTCGCACCGGCGGACCATCGGCGATCTAGCTCTTTTCTACCGCTACCCCAACGGGCTTTGCTTCTCAGAGCTCTCTTCCATGATGCCGCAGCGCGATGTGCCTGCCAGGCAGACCGGCCTGACTTTGGCGTCCCATCGCAACCGTGTCGAACTTCGTACATCCAGGACTGGCCGATACGACCGCTCCTTTGTCCCGCGGGTGTCGAGATTGTGGAACAATCTACAAGAGGAAGCTTTTCCCAGTTCTACCAACCTTAGGCAGTTCAAAAATCGTATTAACAAAATTTCTTTGGGATCATCATAGCATTCGCGATGTTCCGACATTTAGGCTTCTGCCTGCGCGGCTGCTTCGATATATAAAAAAAAGAAACTAAAGGAGAACAAGTTTTTTTCCGATGTTGTTGTTGTTTTCCTCGAAATGTCCTCGAAACACACACACTCTAATCTACAAACACAGCTAGGTAGCACGATACGCTTGTTTTGTTTCATATCTATTCCTGTAATTTTTGTCGAGAAAGCGGTAACTTACGATACCGCAACGTGTTACCGGCGAAGCCAGTCTCAAAATTGCCATCGATACAATAAATTCTAGATTTACCTCCACGATCGTGCACTTTTGCGACCATTGGTGAGATTTAGAATCGTCATTTTTCCGTAATGGTGCTGTTCTGAAAGCATAAAACTGTAGCTTTATAAACAGGCAGCGATACCATTCTCCACGGTTAATGCTGCGGGATTTCTATATTGCTCGTTTTTGTTAAGTCAAATGGAAAATCTTTAGCACGTCTCTTATAAACAAAATTTTGTTATGAAAGCCTATGCGCTGAACCAAAAGGTACTTGAGGGATTTGAGCGTAGAGTACCTACTCTATACTACCTATATATATGAATATACCCGCTTTTTGTACCTCTTTTACTTCTAATTACTGAGATTTCGTAATTATCCATCAGAAAATAATAATGAATCACAGAACCGTTTAAAAATACCAAGTAATGTATTGAATGTTTTGAAAAATTAACCTTTAAGCATCCCACAAACCGGCGCGAAATATTCGCTTTGGCTGCGAAAATTTCGCGGCGATGAATTCGCGATCAGATTAAAACGCGGCGGTTTACGGACAGGCTCAGACTTGTGCGAAGCGAATGCGATTGTTCCAGCGTTTTTATCGCGGCGTATTTCAGTTCGCCTTTGACCGCGTTTTTGACGCCGTTCTTCAAAAATTAGCAATGGCAAAAACGGAATTATTGATAGAAATAGTGAAAAAGTATTCTTGTTTGTATGATTTGTCGAACGATGAATACAGGAATGTGAGAAAGAAAGACAAGATTTGGATGGAAATAGGAAAAGAATTAAATACAAATGGTATGTACCTAATATTTTTTATTAACTTGTTAAATAATTTACAGTCTACACAAATGTGAAAACGAACATTCTATATATTGGGCATAGGCATATCAGAATTAAAATAATTTACGAATTTGTCACGAGTAGAAAATGCTAGCCTTGCTGCCCGCCGAGGATCATTTGCTATATCAGTAAAAGCTCCAAGCACGGGTTCTGGGAAATCTAAGAATTGAAAATATTTGTCATCGCTACTTTTACTTCGTAAAAAATTGTGTAAAACACATGCCGTACGTACAATTAGAATGGTAGTATCTACTTTAGTTTCTAATGGGCTGTAAAACATTCGCCATTTTTGAGACAAAATACCAAACGCATTTTCCATGACCCTTCTAGCTCGACAAAGTCTTATATTGTATTTCTCTTTTCTGACGTCTGTTAAAGTCTGCTTATAAAGAAATGGTCTCACAAGGTATGGTTTTAAAGCAAATGCTTCATCACCAATTAAGACGTACGAGCAGATTTCATTTTGCCCAGGGAGAAATCTAGGTGCAGGGACACTCATTAAATTTTGTTCAAATCGTTTTCCCATGTTTGAGGTTTCGAAAATACCCCCATCACTATTTTTTCCGAAACCACCAATATCAACACATATAAATTTATAGTCCGGGCCAACAATGGCCATAAGTACTATTGAATATTTACGTAAATAGCACCAGTAATTGGAGCCACTGTTGTTAGGTCTCTTGATTGTTACATGTTTACCGTCCACGCTGCCAATGCAATTGGGAAATCTCCATCTATTTTCAAATTCTTCAGCACATTTTTTCCATATATTCTCTGTTGGTTCTGGTAAATATATATGTTCCATATGTCTGCATATCGCTTCACAGACTTCGGTTACGATTGCACTCACTGTTGTAAAGCCAACTCGAAAGCCATGCCCAATGGTATAGAAGGTGTCACCAGTGGCAAGGAATCTATAAAAAAAATCGTTTTTAGGTGATGAAGTAAAAAAAAGGTGGACGGATATCAGAGACACATTTGCAAAATATATAAAATCTACCAAACCAAAGACCGGCCAAGCAGTGGGCAACATAAAGAAATGGCAGTGGGCTGACTACATGGAATTTTTCCGTCCTTTTTTGGCATTTGCCAAAACGTCGTCTAATGTGAAAGATATTGACGTCATACATTATGAGACTGCCGAATTTAACTCAAATATATATCAGGAAAGGGCTGGAAATATAGAAACCGAAAATTTGGAAGACCGCGGCCATGGAGAAGATGAAAATGCTGATGTAGATGCAGAAGATGCACAGAACGCCTCAGCAACACAGACAGCACCACCTTCTTCATTGAACACTACAGCAGTGACTACTCCAGGGCACACCTTTCCGCAGACTGCAACTACACCAAAATATAAAACGAGCAGAAAACGCTATGAACCACCATCTTCGTCTGTACAACAGCTCATTAATTATTTTGAAGGTAGAAAACCTAAAAAAGAGAACGAGGCCATTGATTCACTTTTCTTGGCACATGCACAGACTGTGAAAACACTTCCCTTAAAGCGTCAATCCCGAATAAAACTAAAAATAGCCGAATTAATAGCGCACGAAGAATTTGAACATATTGAAGAAATGTCTTCAGCGTCTACCCAGAATTCTGCAAGTATGTATGATAGTAGTAAGTCGTCCTTCCCAAGCGGCACTGGGTTTACTCCAATAATATACCCAACAGAGGAGGCAAATTCTGCCTCGAATTATTTAGCAACATTTAATCCTAGTGGCAACATGTAGTCCAATTATTACAATAAAATCTTTATTTCACGATCCCTGAAGTTTTCGTATTCGATAAGCCTACTAATTTTAATACATATAATTTTTTTACCTGAGTGTAATAGCAAGTCGTTCTTCTGGCGAAATAGCTTCACGATAATTTGTGTCAGATTTTCGTATTTCATCTTTCACCAAGTTCAATATTTCATCGAAACACTCTGGAGTCATTCTAAAATATACGTAAAAGCGCTGTTCATCCAGCCGAAGTTGTGGCATCAAGGTATGGTATTCCCCAAATTTATTTCGTTCCAAGTTAATATCATGTACCCACTTCCTTCGTTTCCTAAACAAAATTGAAAATATTTGTTGTATGTACTTCGTTAAACTTAATACATACCCAACTATCAAATGGCGTTAAATAAACATAACTTACCGTGCATTTTGTTCCTCTTCTAAAGCAAGAAATAGAAGTGCCTCCTCTTCTTCTGAAGACGAGCTCATTGCAAAAGGCAAAAATAAAATGTACGCAACCTGTCGAAACCTTCACGTTCGCGGAGCGAATAAGACGCTTTGGTATGAAGCATCCCACAAACCGGCGCGAAATATTCGCTTTGGCTGCGAAAATTTCGCGGCGATGAATTCGCGATCAGATTAAAACGCGGCGGTTTACGGACAGGCTCAGACTTGTGCGAAGCGAATGCGATTGTTCCAGCGTTTTTATCGCGGCGTATTTCAGTTCGCCTTTGACCGGGTTTTTGACGCCGTTCTTCAAAAATTAGCAATGGCAAAAACGGAATTATTGATAGAAATAGTGAAAAAGTATTCTTGTTTGTATGATTTGTCGAACGATGAATACAGGAATGTGAGAAAGAAAGACAAGATTTGGATGGAAATAGGAAAAGAATTAAATACAAATGGTATGTACCTAATATTATTTATTAACTTGTTAAATAATTTACAGTCTACACAAATGTGAAAACGAACATTCTATATATTGGGCATAGGCATATCAGAATTAAAATAATTTACGAATTTGTCACGAGTAGAAAATGCTAGCCTTGCTGCCCGCCGAGGAGCATTTGCTATATCAGTAAAAGCTCCAAGCACGGGTTCTGGGGGACCTAAGAATTGAAAATATTTGTCATCGCCACTTTTACTTCGTAAAAAATTGTATAAAACACATGCCGTACGTACAATTAGAATAGTAGTATAATGACCTGTAAAATATTCGCCATTTTTGAGACACAATACCAAACGCATTTTCCACGACCCTTCTAGCTCGACAAAGTCTTACATTGTATTTCTCTCTTCTGACGTCTGTTAAAGTCTGCTTATAAGGAAATGGTCTCATAAGGTATGGTTTTAAAGCAAATGCTTCATCACCAATTAAGACGTACGAGCAGATTTCCTTTTGCCCAGGGAGAAATCTAGGTGCAGGGACACTCATTAAATTTTGTTCAAATCGTTTTCCCATGTTTGAGGTTTCGAAAATACCCCCATCACTATTTTTTCCGAAACCACCAATATCAACACATAAATTTATAGTCCGGGCCAACAATGGCCATAAGTACTATTGAATATTTATGTAAATAGCACCAGTAATTGGAGCCACTGTTGTTAGGTCTCTTGATTGTTACATGTTTACCGTCCACGCTGCCAATGCAATTGGGAAATCCCCATCTATTTTCAAATTCCTCAGCACATTTTTTCCATATATTCTCTGTTGGTTCTGGTAAATATATATGTTCCATATGTCTGCATATCGCTTCACAGACTTCGGTTACGATTGCACTCACTGTTGTAAAGCCAACTGGAAAGCTATGCCCAATGGTATAGAAGGTGTCACCAGTGGCAAGGAATCTATATTTTAGGTGATGAAATAAAAAAAGGTGGAAGAATATCAGAGACACATTTGCAAAATATATAAAATCTACCAAACCAAAGACCGGCCAAGCAGTGGGCAACATAAAGAAATGGCAGTGGGCTGACTACATGGAATTTTTCCGTCCTTTTTTGGCATTTGCCAAAACGTCGTCTAATGTGAAAGATATTGACGTCATACATTATGAGACTGCCGAATTTAACTCAAATACATATCAGGAAACGGCTGGAAATGTAGAAACCGAAAATTTGGAAGACCGCGGCCTTGGAGAGGATGAAAACGCCTCGGCAACACAGACAGCACCACCTTCTTCATTGAACACTACAGCAGTGACTACTCCAGGGCACACCTTTCCGCAGACTGCAACTACACCAAAATATAAAACGAGCAGAAAACGCTATGAACCACCATCTTCGTCTGTACAACAGCTCATTAATTATTTTGAAGGTAAAAAACCTAAAAAAGAGAACGAGGCCATTGATTCACTTTTCTTGGCACATGCACAGACTGTGAAAACACTTCCCTTAAAGCGTCAAGCCCGAATAAAACTAAAAATAGCCGAATTAATAGCGCACGAAGAATTTGAACATATTGAAGAAATATCTTCAGCGTCTACCCAGAATTCTGCAAGTATGTATGATAGTAGTATGTCGTCCTTCCCAAGCGGTACTGGGTTTACTATAATAATATACCCAACAGAGGAGGCAAATTCTGCCTCGAATTATTTAGCAACATTTAATCCTAGTGGCAACTTGTAGTTCAATTATTACAATAAAATATTTATTTCAAGATCCCTGAAGTTTTCGTATTCGATAAGCCTACTAATTTTAATACATATAATTTTTTTACCTGAGTGTAATAGCAAGTCGTTCTTCTGGCGAAACAGCTTCACGATAATTTCTGTCAGATTTTCGTATTTCATCTTTCACCAAGTTCAATATTTCATCGAAACACTCTGGACTCATTCTAAAATATACGTTAAAGCGCTGTTCATCCAGCCGAAGTTGTGTCATCAAGGTATGGTATTCCCCAAATTTATTTCGTTCCAAGTTAATATCATGTACCCACTTCCTTCGTTTCCTAAACAAAATTGAAAATATTTGTTTTATGTACTTCGTTAAACTTAATACATACCCAACTATCAAATGGCGTTAAATAAACATAACTTACCGTGCATTTTGTTCCTCTTCTAAAGCAAGAAATAGAAGTGCCTCCTCTTCTTCTGAAGACGAGCTCATTGCAAAACGCAAAAATAAAATGTACGCAACCTGTCGAAACCTTCACGTTCGCGGAGCGAATAAGACGCTTTGGTATGAATAAACAGGCGAAACAGATTGCGAATTTCGCTCTGAATTTCGTTGCGAATACTTCGCCGCGATTATTTCGCGCCGGTTTGTGGGATGCTTTAACCTTTAACCGTTAACGTGCCACAGTCGCACATAACCGCTAACGTGCGGTCTAAAAGCTACTACACACAAGCCGGCGGCAATGCCGTCGGCAATACAAGCCGCCAAGCATCATTCCGGTTATGACAGTCACATAGATCGCTAGTGAAGTGCAACACACAAACCGCACAACACTACCTCTCGAATGCCAGGAACAAAGTGACGCCGGCAAGCCGCGTAACCCGCCGGCACACCCCGGCGGCTCCTTTGCGCGGCAAGACCGGCGGCTTTGTATGCCGCTGGGTGCACGGAGGCTTAGCCGGCGGCCCTGCCGCCGGCACTTTGTGTAGCAGCCTTTAGATACCGGTTTTTGTTATTTTTTATGAATGGTACAACGTTTTTATTAAAAATATTTATTTGTAAATGCTCAAAAAACAATGTAATTAAGTTTCAGTTAGACTAAGCGATAACATAAACATAAAAAACAACACAAATTGTTTTTCTGGCAATTTCCAAGTTACTTTCTATCTAACACGCTTTCAATGCACATCTTCTTGGAACATTGCAAGCATATGCATTTCTTGCATGATGCACATCCGTATTGAGTTTTCCTTTTCAATTTTCGTGGACATCTGTAACATGTTGCTCTTTTTTCCAAGCGATCTTCTACGACTTAACTACTATGAGCAGAATGGTCAGTGCTCCCACATAAGCTTTTAATTGTCACTCGCAATTCTCTGGGAAGTTTTGAGTTTGCCATTCTAACTCTCCATTGTGGCAAAACCAGACTTCCTGCTAACTTTTTTAGAAAATCTTCCCTTTCCAGCTTTGGAGTATCTTTGTAGCTTGAGTACAAAACATAAGCATTTATTGTACTTACGTCAACAAGCATGAAAGATATTGCCATAGGCCATCTTTGTGAAAAATCACTAGCTGCTTGTTCTATTTCATATATTTCATGGTTATCGTGGTTAGGCGCTACGATCATTTACTCCACGTAAAGATTAACCAGGGATACTAGTTATAGGCAGATAATCAGAAAAACTGCAAAACTGGAGTTACGATCGCTTACCTCTAAGGCACAGATATATCAATGGGGTATCGTTGACCGCACGTTAGCGGCTAAAGGTTAAGAATGCTATCTTTTGAAGCAACTCCGAGATCGCTAATTTTCATCGAGTCAAGCAACATATCAAAGTTCGTAGCATCATCTGTTGCTGTCTTTCTCAAAGTAAGAGAAAACGCCCCACTGGGGGCGCTGCTAGGAACCTACGGATTGGGCGGCAGGACGCCTAGTGGAAATTGGGGGCGGCGATGAATTGATTGGCTTTGTATTTGTATTTGCATTTTATTTTTAACCAAAGCGACACAATAGTCCATATGGCAAGTCGTATATGGTATAAATTATTAGGTAAAATATAAAAAAAAACAGCAAACGTTACAACAGATAAAATGTATTCTTACAAAACAAACCTACAGCACGATTTGTCCCTTTAACCAGCGCTTTTACGATTTCATTTGGTCTTACCGGCTTGTCTCCTCAAATTTTCATTCGGTGAGTGAGCACTTTTGAAACAATCCCTCTGCAATGTTTGTTTATTGTCCAGTGACTTTTAGCTTTTCCACAGACGAAATAAGTTTGAGAGCCTACGATTTAAAGGGTGTCTCAAAACTTATGCAACTTTTAGATTAAACCAAAATCGCCGTCTTTTTTCGTCTGTATCATCTGCGAAAACCAAAAGTTCCCCAAGTTTGTTGCATCAAACAACATTAAAATCACTGTAAAACAAGCTAAGTCTTGGCAACCACTTGGTAAGCTCTAAAGTATGCATTTCTAACCAAGTCTTCAAGCACTGAAAATGACAATTTTAAAGTTTTTCAAACTGTCCCAGAAACCTGACAAACTGTGCAGAGCAAATAAACATTTTTTTAAATTGCTAGATTTTCTTTAAATTGCTCCGTGTTACCAAGCGCCCACAAATTGATTTATGTTAAGGCGCATTCAACAATAAAAGGTTTTAAATAAGAGGTGTAGGATTTATAAGGGATAAAACTGTGGTGACTTTGACAATGACCTTAACTACGACCTTCAAGGCCCCTTCGAGGTCAAATCAAGACATTGGAAGCAATTTGCCCTAGCAAAATGTTCCACAGTTGTGAGATCACCACCAGGTGACCTTGACCGTAACCTTGTATGTGGCCTTCCAAGGTCAAATCAAAACTTCCAAAGAAAACTTCTCATTTTTATACAGAAAATGGAAAAAGCAGGAAATTTTATACCCGGACGTGATTTTCACCTCAAATGACATTTAAGCTTGAAGCGACCTTGACTTTCAGGTTATGGTCAGATACGGAGGTTAAATGAGAGGTCTCATGTGGAAATTACGACTTGCCCTTGAAATAACATCGTCAAGGTCACCTTCGGATGAGCCACATAAACCTCACGACTGTACGATGTTGAACATTTTTGCTACCTCAAATTATCTCCATGGCCTTTGAAGGTAACAGTCAGGTCATGGAGGGAGTAATACTCGAACCTAATTTTTTTTAAATATTCGCCTGAAATCGATGTGACGTTGAAGGTCGGGGTAGTGGTCTGCGCATTCAACAAGAAAAGGTTTTAAGCAAAAGGTGTAGCATTTATAAGGGATAAAACTGTGGTGACCTTGACAATGACCTTAACTACGACCTTCAAGACCTTTTTGATGTCAAGTCAAGACATTGTAAACAATCTGCCCTAGCAAAATGTTCCACAGTTGTGAGGAGATCACATAAAGATGACCTTGACCGTAACCTTGTCCGTGACCTCTCAGGTCAAGGCAAAACTTCCAAAGAAAAACTTCTCACTTTTCTACAGAACGCGATTTTCACCTAAAATGACATTTCAGCTTCAAACGACCTTGACTTTCAGGTCATTGTCAGATACGGAGGTTAAATCAGGGGTTTCATTTGTAAATTACGACTCGCCCTTGAAATAACAAGGTCACCTTAAACCTCACAGCCGTACGATGTTGATAATTTTTGCTGCAGCTAATTGTTTCCAAGGTCTTTGAAGGTAATAGTCAAGGTCATGGAGGGAGTCATACTCGGACCTAATTTTTTTTTAATATGTAATCGCTTGACATTGAAATGACGTTGAAAGTCGGGATCAGAGTCATTGTCAAGGTTACCGCTATTTTGCCCCTCAAAACTCTATACATTTTGTTTGTAACTTTTTTAATGGGTTGTCTAATTTTCGAAGTATTTAGGTGGTGAGATTAAAATTACACTCTGGACACTCTGTATAGGCTGTAATTAATTTTGAGGACCAATATGAACAGTAAGACAAAAACATTGCCTCCTTTTCCAAGGAAAATCGTACGTCCGCCCTTGCCAATGCTCAAATGACTCCTCAGCAGTCTGCATTTCTCCAGCAAGAAAACAACTTTGGATGTTTCCTCGCAGACCAAGTTACCGGTGCAAATGAGAGAATGCAACTGTTATCAGGTTACCTGCGAAATCTTCCGGAACAGTAACTGCTGAATTATTAAAAGGAACAAATTGGGCTGCAGAGGATCGTTCGCACCGAAATAACAGTAAATTAAATTGTATCAAGCGAAACACAAGCAAAACTGGGCGGCCGTGAGCGCTACATCCCCCATTGCAGGATGCGGATTCAGACAAAGACGACTATGTGAACCTAGATATTCCAGTCATTTGTTAGAACGTTGATTCTATATATATATATACAGGGTGTTTCAGTTTATTATTGCATAACTTCAGGATTCGATAGAACTTTTAATACTAATGCATAAAGTCTATATAAACATGGGTCGAAAAATGCGTGGCTTCCGAGATACAGGGTTTTTAAATTTACTTTCTAAAATAGTTTTTTTTAAATATTTCGAACAATATTTGATGTATAACAGTGAAAATTGGTATACAAGGGTTTTTTGGTACGACAAAACGAACCATGGGCCGCTAGAGGGCGCTCTCTACTGTACCTGTAGTGTATTAAAATGACCGAAAATTTTTTCTTAGTGCAACTCTTTGCTTTTTGAATAAAAAAACTGATTCTTCGCACTTTTCAACATAAAAAAGCTCTCCAGTGAGTTTTCGTTGTACTTAACCGTTTTTGAGATATTTAGATTTTTAAGGTTCGATGCATTTTTAATTATTTATGGGAAAATAATATTTTATTTTGACATTTTTGATTTGGGCATTACAAGTAATTAAGCTGATCGTTTAGATTGTGTTTTTAAACACAGCAATAATTCCTAACTCCAAATAAACACAAAAAAACAGAAAATTAATTTGTTTAATTTTCCAATATTATTTTTAACAAATTAAATTAATGATTTACAACTAAAATGCTATTGGATAGTTAGGACAAACATACAAAATCTAAACTAGTTGCTCGAAATGTAAACCCAATTGTTCAATACACAATTCACATCTACGAATGATCGAACGCGGTATAGCATTATTCAAATAAGGCCTAATTTCATTATATGCATTCCTGGTTCTGTCTATTAGCATATCTATTGTGGTTACGGGAGTCTGGTACACTTTTTCTTTTAGAAATCACCACACAAAGAAATCTAATGAATTTAGGTCAGGGGATCGTGGAGGCCAGGCGGCTGGTCCTCCACGGCCGATCCATCTTTCTGGATAATTTTCGTCCAGCCAGCTTCTAACTATTCTCGAATAATGAGCTGGACAACCATCAAGCTGGAACCAGTCCAATCTTCTTGAATCTAACATAACATAACAAATTCATGCTGAAAATTTCTTTCCCGAACTGCATGCGGACTTTCATGCGACCAAATATGTTGATTATGAAAATTTACCACTCCACATCTAGTGAAGCATGACTCATCGGTCCATAAAACGTTACTTAAATACTCCCTATTATTATCAGTTCTATCAAGAATCCACTGACAAAATGTGATTCTTCGTTCTCCGTCCCCTGGCTGTAGTCCTTGCACAGGTTGCAAATGGTAAGGACGTCTATGGTCATTTCTAAGAACACGGTGAACATGGCTTGCTGAAATTCCCAAGGCACCAGAAACTCTCTTAACACTTGTGGTCAAATCTCTATCAAACTCACGCCGAATCGTACGGGTAAATCTGCGCTGACGAACATTTATGTTTTGATCCCTTTGGAGATTTCCAAAACCATTTTCAATGATTTGGCGATGCACTCTTAGAAATACTGAGCGAGTTGGATGTCGTCTGTTTGGAAATCATCGTGCGTATTCTCTGGCTGCTTCTGCTGCGTTTCCATTTACAAAGCCATACACAAAATAAATATCCGCTAACTCTTGTATGGAGAATAAAAATGTCATTTTTATAAAACTTACAAAAAAAACAGGTAAAGGAATCTAAATTTCGTGCATTCACAATTGCAAAAAAACGTTTCAGGTTTCAACAGACAACAAAACTAACTGTCAACTAATTGACGTTTAACCTTATTCTGCTTTCAATTTCAAAAATATTTGCAGGCACAGCCTACTTCTACAAATTATCGAGATACTGTCTTTTTAACGCTATTTTATCATAAATAATTAAAAATGCATCGAACCTTAAAAATCGAAATATCTCAAAAACGGCTAACTATAACGAAAATTCACGAGAGAGTTTTTTTATGTTGAAAAGTGCGAAGAATCAGTTTTTATTCAAAAAGCAAAAAATTGCACTAGGAAAAATTTTTCGGTCATTTTAATACACTACAGGTACAGTAGAGAGCGCCCTCTAGCGGCTACAGTAAAACTATGCACATGGTTCATTTTGTCGTACCAAAAAACCCTTGTATACCAATTTTTACTATTATACATCAAATATTGTTCGAAATATTTCACGCATTTTGCGACCCATGTTTATATAGACTGTATGTATTAATTTTAAAAGTTCTATCGAATCTTAAAGTTATGCAACAATAAACTGAAACACCCTGTATATATATGTAACAAAAATAGGAAAATGTATATGTATGTTATATACATAATATATACATATTATGTAAAACCCCAGTGCATCTCTCCTCTCACTGTCACTGTGAAGGCCTGGCAAGACTTTAGAAAGTTTATAGGGGATCAGAATAGAACCACTTTCTTCTGCAATCGGTAATCTGTACGTAGACTCACTGCCACACTGTTGTTCAAGCGAATATGTTTATCCATGTAAAAGTAGCCCCTCCCTTCATTGGCCTTTCTTGCTACATTTTACACCCTCGAGTAGGATAACCGTTGGAAAAGAGAAATACACAATTTCCTTTGGATGCCTCATCCAAGCACGGCGAAACACACATTCCAAGCGATGTAACTCCACATATGGCGAAAGTTATAACAGCTAATGGAGCAAAGCCTGCAACAGTATGACGCAATTGCAGAAACGTGACAGCGTCGTGAAGGTTTTTTTTGCGAGACGCAGACGAAAGTGGCATATTACCGTAAAAGTTTTAGAGCCGTGCCGGCGTGTCTTATACGAAATTTATAATAAAATTCAAGAACATCCACATCTACCTCGCAATTCCAGCCGCAGAAGTTTCTGGATGTTACCGAGACAGGGTAAAAGCTGTGGTCTGCAAGAGGCTGTTCGTATGCAAGGGAGGGATACCGAAGATTTCTATGGACAAATAAGAATCTTACGAGGGTATGGTAAAAAATGTTTTCATCCAACGTCTTTCCAGCATTAGGGTTTCTCCTTGCAAGTAAAATTCTGGACCATTTCGCCCCACACAAAGTTTTCTAAACACAACTGAAATTGTCAAGTTATTATCGTTCATCCCGCCACTGGGCGTGGAAGGAAAATGAGATACGTTCTCTAGATGTTATATAACCCACATCACGAAAAATGATGTCACTTGTGTCCTTCTGTCTGTCAGTCTAGATTTGGATAAAATTTGAGAGAAGAACTGAGAAGCAATGGCAGGGTATTTGAAAATATGTTCAGTGACCATCTTCCTTGAGACTAGACTATTTCTATCCCCATCAGTAAAATATCTAGGAATTATCCTGCACAGTAAACTGAGCTGAAGAGAGCATGTCGAATACAAGGTTAGCAGGCCTCGCAATAAAATGTGGGCTTGCGGACGTGGTGTCGGAGTGGGGTGGGGGCTTAAACCCAAAGTGGCACACTGGCTCTATACGACGACAGTAGGTCCATCTCTCTAGAACAGGAGCTCTGCTGGATCTCCCACCGTTCGCTCTGGAGATCCGCGGAGAGGCCCGAGTAGCCGGACATCGGCTGCAGGGTCAAAGCAGCTGGACCTTCTTGAATCCTGTCAATGGATACACTGCATTCATATTGCAAAGGGAAGATCTCGTCCTTCTGAGCAGGGGTGATTTGATCACATCTACAGTACATTCAGATAAGAGATAGACCGGATGTAAACAAAAGGTTCGGGTGATTTTGACGCTAACGCCGCCGTCTCGACGTAAAACAGGAGCCCTCATTGGTCAATTCGCAATTAAATGCCTATGCCGAGCGGCAGAGCAGTCGTATCAAGGCAGAGTCACATTCAGGTTCAGACGTGTTACGTATGTCGTGTGCATCATTGCAATTTGATATTTCTTTGGACGTTTTCGTTTGTTATCTTATTAAGTTGTTGAGTTTGTCGTTGTTATTGTTATACCTTGTTATTGATTGTTATTCTTATCAACTGCTTGCGCAAAATGCCCAGTAGTACAGATACTGCCGATGAAGTTGTAAACTCCTGTAGTCCACCTAGGAAACGCTCTAAAAAAAGACACCTGAGTGCAGAAGTGAAAGAGGTCATTTTGAATATATACAAGATCGAGCGCGAGGAGAACGAGGCATCAACCATCAAAGAAATTGTTGTGAAGGTTTCTCACAAAGTTGGGGTGTGTCGCGCATCAGTGTTTAATGTGTTAAGACAATACAAAAAAAATCACACCTTTTCTGAGCCAATGACCAGTAAACATCGCAGAAGTATTGTTAAATCATTGGATGAAGCTGATAAGCATGCGATTAGGAGGAAAGTGCATGAATTCTTCTTTAGGAATGAAATACCTACTATAAATAAAGTACTGCAGGAGGTAAATGGAGATACAACGTTGCCAAATTTCAAACGATCAACTTTCCATGCGTTACTGAAGCATTTAAATTTCAAATGGAAAAAACGGGGTCGTAATAGTTTACTACTGGATAGAGAAGAAATTGTGCTATGGAGGAGGGATTATTTAACAAAAATTGGGAAATATAGAAATCAAAACAGGAAGATTTATTACCTTGATGAAACGTGGGTAAACGCAGGACACACTACAAGTAAAGTATGGGTTGATAATTCTGTAACTTCATCTAGGAGGGCCTTTCTAGATGGACTGTCCACCGGATTAAAAAATCCAGCAGGTAAATACGAGTAATAGACAACAATCGGATGTTTTTCAAACCTTGGGAACAAGGTTCTAAACACTAATTCCAGGGGGCAGATAAAACATATTACAAGTAACGAAACTTTTATAACTTTCGATAAAATGCGTGGATGTTTTATTGTCATTTTCATTTGTTAGAACTTTTTTAAGCCATGTTTTTATGTGTTTTCGATATTTCAATAATTTTTTAATATAATCTTAAAATATGTCGAATATTATAAACTTAAAAAAAGTTACTAAGTTTTATATTGTGTACCGTTCCTAATATTTCTAATCATTTTAATTCATACTTTAAGCTTTATAAAGTTATAATTTGTTAATATTAATATTTGCGCGTATTTCAGGTTCCTGATCATTCATTTTTTAAAGGTTTATAACTTTAAATTAAATTGTGAAGCGCTGAGTAATCATACGACGTTCAATATTCTTTCTTTCAATATGACTAAATAATCCCAAATATAGCAATCTGATACTCATGTCTCGATGTTTTTTCGCTGAATGTGATGAAAACATTTGAAAAAGGTTCGCTTATTGAAATCAATCTACACCAGTTAGTACTTCGATTTCCGGGTAAAGGGAAAAGGCTCATTATCTGCCATATTGGCAGTGAGGATGGATTTGTTGTTGACGGTCTGTGATGCTTTGAGTCTAAGAAAACTGGAGATTACCACGAGGAAATGAATGGCGAATCGTTTGAACAGTGGTTTTCAAAAATTTTACCGAACTTAGAGGAAAACGCAGTAATTGTGTTGGATAATGCGCCTTATCATTCTCGAAGAATGGAGAAGGTCCCAACAACGGCTTCAAGGAAAGTTGATGTTCAAAATTGGCTCCGCTCGAAAAATATCAACTTTGAAGAAGCAATGCTGAAAGTACAATTATTAAGAATTGTCAAGGATCACAAGGCGGAATATCAAAAATACGCCATTGACGAAATGGCAGCAAGTCAAAATAAAACTGTGCTCCGTTTACCTCCATACCATTGCGAGCTCAATCCCATTGAGCTCATATGGGCAGAGGTTAAAAATTATATAGCTAAGCACAATACAACTTTTAAATTTTGTGACCTCAAAGGACTTTTCAAAGAAGCACTAGAATTAATAACAGCGCAAAAATGGGAAAACTGTATTAAGCACGTGAAAGACAAAGTTGAAAAGAGAATGTGGGAACTGGACAATATTTTAGAGGAACAAGTCGAGCCATTCATTATTGACGTTGGTGCTTCAGGCAGTAGCGATGATGAAAGCTCATCAAGCTCATCTTTCCAATAAAAGATGTCGTTCATCAAATTCGGTAAGTTATAAGTAATTATAAAGCTACTGTATTTTTTAATTAATTATTGACATTTTTGAACCCATTTTGGCAAAACCTATTCAAGAATCTACTTTCTGACAATGTTCAACCATGCACATTTTTTTACGTTTTGAACGTTTTAATTTGGTTACATATTTACCTAGAAATCAAAAAATCTACTAATCAATATTCTAAAAGCAATTTTAAGAGATATACGATTATTTTTAATTTAGGCTAATTTAAACGCCATTTTGAGTTTATATTCGACTGTATTTCACCAAACATCAGGCGGCATCCGAAGCTGGAAATCGAAGCGAACATTTTGAAACCCTTATGTATATTTACATCATTATATATTTCTTACCCCACCCCCACATGATCCTATATATAAAATATGTACTGCGTGACTCTTGATACATCCCTGCCGAATGTTACAGCGTTCGATGATCACGTGGTCTTGTTTATGTCCGGTCTATCTCTTATCTGAATATATTGTAAATATCGCTTCAACTGCATGTTTAATGTTGAGTATCCGACAAAGGTGGAGTGAGGCTTCAGAGGCTGGAAGGTCTCCGAAGGAAGTGGGCAGGTCTGGTACACGGACCGCTCTACCGAAGAGGTCTCTGGCACCAGAGTCTCTGGGCCTAGAACTAGGCTATCCCTGCCACTATTTTCCAGACGGAAATGTATGCGATCCTGGCTTGCTTATCCTGCATTTTAAAGCAGTAAAGGCCTAGGAGATGAATAACGATCTCGTCCGACATCCAGGCTACGATGAAAGCACAGAGTGCTTGAAAGATTACTTCGAGCTTTATATTCCAATGCAATGAGGCTCTGGATAGTCTAGCAGCGAGGCATCCGGTATTGTGATTATGCGTATATGGACATGCTAGGATAAAGGACATAACACTGATCAACAGCCAAAAAATATCCTAAGTAAAATCAACAAAATATTACTATTTTTAATGTGCTAAAACCGGAATGAAACTTATTTTTTCAATATTAGTTCAAGTTTTAGAGATACGGTAATTATATGTGTTCCTGATGTGACAGTGTTAATATACTGTAATTCACAAGAATGCACGTGCTACATTTTTATATTCGGCCAGGAAAGATGATGTAATCGGCATGATTGTGTTACGTTATACATACGTGTACATTATATTGTTTTATATTAGCCATTTTTTCCTCAGTTGGCTGACAGCGTTCATGCAAGATGTCTCGAAAGTGTGTAAACAATCCAGATCAGTTTTGTTACGTGTGTGGTGATGTGACTTTTGCGTCTCAGAGACGGTCTATTACCCCACTACGAACAAAGGCATATCAGCTTTATTTCGGTTGTAAACTAGGTGATCAAGACAAACAGTGGGTACCCCACATCTGCTGTAACACATGTGCTTCAAGTCTGAGGAGCTGGTTAAATGGCAAAAAACGGTCTATGCGCTTTGCTGTCCCAATGGTTTCTAGAGAGCCTACAAATCATATTAATGATTGTTACTTTTGCATGGTACCTTGTGTTGGACAAGCCACAGGTATGTCCAAGAAAAAAAAATCGGTTATTAACTACCCAAACATAACCATCTGCGATGAGACCTGTGCCTCACAGTGACGAAAATCCTATTCCAAAACCCCCAGAATCCTACACTTGCGAATCAGAAAACGAATCAGATCATGGCGATCGAATGATTCGTCAGGAAGAAGATATGCCATCAACGTCAAGAGATCCTGATTTTATACCGAGCACGTCATGCCACCAACTGCACAAAACAACACAGTCAGAATTAAATGATCTTGTAAGAGATTTAGAACTTCCAAAATGTAAGGCAGAGTTACTTGGATCAAGACTGCAGCAGTGGAACTTGTTAGAAGACGATGTTTCGGTATGTGTTTTTCGTAAACGCCACAAAGACTTACAACCATTTGTCAATATGGATAATAACTTGGTTTTCTGCAGTAACATTAACGGCTTACTGGCGGCTTTACATATAAACTATAACCCAGAAGAATGGAGATTGTTTATAGACAGTTCAACATTGAGTTTAAAGGCAGTGTAATTGCATATTGGAAATATTTTACCATCTCTTCCTGTAGGGTATGCAGTTCACATGAAAGAATCATATGACAATATGAAGTACCTATTGACATGCATAAAATACGATGAGCACCAATGGCATATTTGTGGCGATTTGAAAGTTGTTGCACTTTTACTTGGGCTGCAGCTAGGCTACACAAAGTTTTGCTGTTTTTTGTGTGAATGGGACAGTCGAGCAAAGGCACTTCATTACACCAGACAAAACAGGTCAACAAAATGTACAGCATATGCCATTAGTAGATTCGACAAAAATTTTATTACCACCACTGCATATCAAGTTGGGCCTAATGAAAAACTTTGTCAAGGCATTAGATAGAGATGGGTCAGCTTTTCAATACCTGCGTCAGAAATTTCCAAGACTAAGTGAGGCAAAGGTTAAAGAAGGTATTTTTGTTGGGCCACAGATTCGAAATATTTTGAAAGATACACAGTTTGAAAACACTTTAACAGGTATTGAAAAAACTGCTTGGAATGATTTCCGTCTGGTGGTCACTAATTTCTTGGGAAATAGAAAAGCTGACAACTATAAAACCCTTGCCAAAAATATGCTGTCATCGTATCAAAAGATGAGCTGTAATATGTCTCTTAAGATACATTTCCTACACTCACGCCTGGACTTTTTTCCTGACAATTGCGTAGCCGTAAGTGATGAGCACGGCGAACGTTTTCATCAGCATGGAAAAAAGGTACCAGGGAAAGTGGAATCCTTCCATGCTGGCAGACTACTGTTGGACTCTTGGTAGAGATGCTCCAGAAACGATCCATAAAAGAACAGCAAAAAGACAGCGCATATAGTGATTCTTATAAGTATATGAATCTTGTTACTTTTTTTAATATATCCTTAAAAAAAAGTTTTTTTTCTAAACCGCAACTAACTTTTTTATTTCATTGTCATTTTTGGATTCCGCGCCCCAAAATTAACAAAGAAGTGCACTTTTCCCACAAGATACAATTAAAAAACTAAAATTTGTTGTCCAGTGTAATTTGGCTGACGCTCTTGCGAAATGAGGATCAGCGAGCAAGCTTGTTGATCCTGAGCCAGCCTTAGGAGTGCTTACGCAAAGATTCAGGAGGGAATGAAGAAGTTGATTGCTAGGCAACACTCTAAGAAACGGGGAAGCATCTCTAGATACGGGCATCCTCTTAGGGCCCATAATTAAGGATGGATGCTTTTGCTTATCTTAGGATAGAGCTAACCTCAGGTTGATGGTGCGATATGAACCGGGGTAGCTAAAGGTCCCATGAGTGAGCCCTGCGGGGTAGAGGAAAGGTCTCCGGCACATGTTCTGTGTCACTGTGAGGCTCTGAGCTACGACAGGCGGTCTATGCTGGGGTCCAACACCTTGGATCCCCAGAATGTTACCGAGCTGGACTTAGGGCTATACTGAACTTTGCTAGAGCTACAAGGGAATGTAGAGGTGCTTAAGGGCGCTACTTATGCGCTGGGTCCTATTTCGTTTACTCATTCATGACATTGATACCGTGACCGCCAAGAACAGTGAAAAAAGTATATGCACATAGTTATTTGAACAAGCTCCGATTTTGCGACAACTGAACAACTATCGTAAAGTTTCCATTTAAGTTCCCAATTGAAAGAAGATTGAATAAGGGCGACTCGCCTGCATCGGCAGAGTGCATTCTCTAGAGGCAGCGCGCGATAGCTTATAAAATATATCAGAAAGTAGGTTGCGATCAAACGGGGACAAACTGGGAGCGGCCAATCGGATTTTCGGATGAACAGCACCGTTGGTCCAAGAGCTTACTACCGAATTTTTTGAACCAAGCTTCCTGATTCATTTTTTTTTATACTCGAACCACCACGAAGGCCTAAACACCCATGGGGTACAGTGGGGCTATAGCGGTATACAGGGGAAAGGGGAGATCCGACGGGTGGTACCTCAGCGTTCGACAGTCGGAGACCGTCTACCACCTACGGACAATCACAACATCCATAGCCAAGAGAAAAATTTCTCGGGATTCGAACCCGCACAGCGCACGGTGACTGACTAGGAGACCGAAGAGTCTACCACTGTGGCCACCGCAAAATAACTATGATCGTTGTGAAATATTACTGAAGAAGACAGTGCTAGAAGCAGCAGTAGTAATAGGGAGGGGAAGCCTGGTAACTGGGCCTGCTTTGGTCCTTGTACCAACAAACCATCTACTGATAACTGATATTACATTAACCAGCTCCAACGATGCGATGTACCTGTTTTACGGGTGGTCCGAGAAGTACCCGACCCAACGAAGAAACACAAAATTTTTGTAAAAAAATTTATTTATTTTCCAACATAATCTCCTTTGAGCTCTATACACTTTTCCCAGCGATGTTCAATAAGTTCGATACCATTTTTATAATAAGAACTGTCTTGCTCATCAAAATAGTCATTAACTGCCGACATCACTTCTTCATCGTTGGAAAATCTTTAACCACTGAGCCATTTTTTCAAGTTTGGAAACAGAAAATAATCCGGGGGGGCTAAATCTGGTGAATAGGGTGCATGAGGTAGCAAGTCAAACTTTAATTCGTTAATTTTGGCCATTGCAATAACGGATTTGTGAGCTGGTGCATTGTCTTGATGAAACAACACTTTCTTCTTAACCAAATGCGGCCGTTTTTGCTTGATTGCATCGCTCAAACGTTGCAATAAGTTTGCATAATACTCGCCGTTGATAGTTTTACCTTTTTCAAGATAGTCGATGAAAATTATCCCTCGCGCATCCAAAAAAAACCGACGCCATAACCTTGCCTGCAGATGAAACGGTCTTCGCCGTCTTTGGAGCCGGTTGTCCCTTTTGAGTCCATTGTTTTGATTGTTTTTTTGTCTCGAGTGTGAAGTGATGAACCCATTGTTCATCCATGGTTATGAAACGATGCAAAAATTCTGCTTTGTTACTGAGAAACTTCGCTAAACACTCAATTGAAACTTGTTCACGACCACTGTTTTTGCTCGATTGTGAGCAATCGCGGCACCCATCTTGCACACAGTTTTCTCATGTCCAAATTTTTAGATAATATGCGATGAACCGCACTTTTTGAAATGCCTACTACGTCTGATACCTCGCGCTCTTTCAGTCGACGATCATTTAGTACCGCTTGTGAATTTTCTTCACCATTTCTGGAGTCATCTCCTCATTTGGTCGACCACTGCGATGCTCGTCTTGGCATCTCATACGGCCTCGTTTAAGCTCTGCTACCCAATATTTTACTGTTGTAAACGAAGGAGCAGACTCACCCAGAGTAGAATCCAGTTCAGCTTTTATATTGGTTGGGCTGAGGCCTTTGAAATAAAAGTATTGTACCACATAACCATCACCAATTTTCGCCATTTTCACATATTCACTGAAAACGTTCAGTATTTAGGGCTGCCAAACAAATACTAAGCAACTTGACAAGTATGCTTTATAGGTTGCATACTTTCTAATACAATGATATCTTTCAAACAAATATCGCCATCTCTAGGTCAGGCCGGGTACTTCTGGGATCATCACCCTTACACCGATCTGGTTCGTTACTGAAGGGAGGAAGAATTCAGACATGTACGTTTCGCCTAAAGCTTCAGTACGCCACATCTAGTCATGCTGATAGTAGGGGTGAATATAATAAATTTATTTACTCAAACACAATACAAAGAATGTGTAAATAAATATGAAACAAGGGCCCATAGGTGGCATTGCCTATACACGGACCACTGATGTTGCAATTGTGGATTTTACTGGCATATGAACAACGATACGACTAATCAATAAATTATTTGATGTTTACATTCTTAGTGTTTGTGTGTTACATTTGTCTTGCCGGGAAAAAATCCATTCCTTCAATTTCTTCTTTCAAGGCGTAGGCCCTTTATATCTTTAGGTGTATTCACGTATAATTCTGGTCCTGAATAAAGGTATGATCTTTGTGTTACAGATTAATTTGGTCTATGCACAACTGTTTCTCTTAACTTATGCCTTGAGACGTGATTTTCTTTAATATCTTGGCCGTTATTAATTAATTTATTATTGGTTTGTTGAGCATTGATTTTATCATTTTTTAAATAGCCAGATCATATATACTATTTAATCATGTAGCTCCCCATGCCAACAAATCGTAGGTTAAATGTGGCTCGATCAAGGTATGGTATAAGGTATAAGGTATCGAGATATTTTTCTTTCGAACGTTTCTGATGTATTTAATTTTCTACGAGATATATCTGTCTTTTTTAAGATATATGGAGTATGAACATACCAACGGAAGTGTGATTCAAGGAATAGGCATTTTATATCCCTGCTCTATTAATTCCTAGTTTCTGATTACTTACGATTAAGGAGACGTTTGTGTAATTTGGTAGAAGTCTGGAATAGGAAAAAGTTTGTAAAAAATGTGTTTGGGGTAACTAGCGCTCAATTTTCTATATAATTTGAAAAAATCATTTTCAACTATACTTTTTAAATGGGACCAATCATCACCTTTATTAAGAACTGCTGTGTCATCTACGAAACTTACTATTCAATTTGAAATATATCAATTAAATATGTATTAAGAAGCAGTGGACCCTAAGACGGCTCACTGTTGGACGCCAGATGTTATAAACATTTCGTTACCGACAAATATTCTAATGGATGTTTTATAGTTGCGGGAAAGCCTGAATGTCCAATTTTTTTGAGTAGTACCGTTGATATTTGCTTTGCATCTAGCGCTGTGTAGTCAGAGTGGAAACATCTCAGATACTAAGAGGTGACTTGTACAGATTGAAAAAGATATTTCAACATAGAAAGTCATATACGGATATCTCAGACTTTTCCGAGTTGCTGCTTATATTCAGGAGACGTGTTCGAGCTAACTTATATCCCAGACGATGCCTCTTGGTGGCTCAAATACAGTACTGTGCCTTAGAAGCCGTAAAGCTGTTTTGCGTTAACAAGAGTATCAGTGATAACCTTCGCGTCATGTGTCAAAGAGGAAGTCATTATTGCATCGCCACCAGTCTTCTTCTCTCCAACTTTCCAGAGTTCAATTTGACTTCCTGAATGCTCGCATGCAAAGTAGTGTCATCTGTGAGGATGTGGATCAGCAGCTGAACCGACAGAAACAAACACCTCAGAGAGGTCATTGGACAGCACTGGACATGATTCTCCTCTTCTGGATCCTTTCTTCTAAGCGTTATGTTACAAGGTGGTTACCCATCACCTTCAGTATGTAACTTGAAAATGAACCACCCAACTAACAAAGTAGTGCTATAAGCTTTTGGTAAAAGAACCATTCAGCCGTAAAAGCTCTCTATTGTTGTTGCCTGAACACCAAAATGCTGGCTTGATGTTGTGTGGAATGCAAATTTGCTTTCTGCAACATATTTGCTCTAAAATGAGGTGTTTAAAATATTCTTTAGCATAGTTATACAACACCTTATAGGACACATCTTTAACTGTTGCATAAACGTTTATACAACTATTTTATACGGCATATTTGCACGTTAGTCAAAATGGTTGTGCTGTGGCATCCATGGTAACGTTTATAAAACAAACCCGAGCCTTGTTGTTTTGCTGGGCATAATACTACTTAGCCAGCAAGTTGCTCCCAACGGAAGCGTTTATACAACTGTTGTTTAGTAACTGTTAAAGGCTGTACATATGCTAAATATACTAAGTGACATATAAATCCGCACACCCAGTTTAAATGGCTTTATTTTAATAAAAGTTGGTGAATGTATTTATCTTACTGTAAATAACAAGTGAAAAAATGTTCAGCCACCTCCTCAGACTCTAGAAGCACTTCGAGAGGAGTTGGTGGTTGCCTGGAATGAGATACCACAGGAGAACATTGACCGCCTGATCAGAAGCATGCCTAGGCGCGTTGGAGAATGCGTAGCACATCAGTGTGCATCTACACATTATTAAAGGTCAAAGGGCTTTAAAGCAGTGCAATCATTTTGAAATTTTTATCATTTACTTATTATGCTTCATTAAGTACTTACACAAAATTTTATTAAAATAAAACCATTTAAACTGGGTGTTCGGATTTATATGTCACTTAGTATATGTTGGTATACACCTTCACCATAACCTAACTTTCTACTGTCATATTTTTGTTGAAATGTCATAACCAATGATTTAAGACAAACAACGCATGCATATTGGTTCAAAAGGTTTTATCAACTGTTCAAACAGAAGATATGGTACAAATTCTGGCTAAATCATTCGGCTCTGTCGGTATTTCATTTCAGACATTTGTCAAATTGTTGTATAACACATGCAGGCAACACCAAAATATTCTAATAAACTGAAGACAACATGGACGATGCCATGATTATACACAACCACCAGCCATATTGGGCAAACTTTTATTCCTCTCTTTAATATTAAATAATTATGTTTCAGTTCGAAATTACAGATATAAAGTGATAAACATTAGTGTAATTGTGTCTAAATATAGGATTTTTGGATGATTTGACGGAGATAAGTTCAGTTTTTCATCTTAAAAATCTAGACATACTTTTGATCATTATCAAAATATGAATCAAATACGAAGCCCGTACAAATTGCGTAACTGCTTTGCACGATAATCACAATAAAATTTGCTGCGCAAGTAATTCAATAGCCCTATATCACAGTGTAGAAGCTTATCATATACCTGTGTATGAAATTCACAATGGTCGATATGTAGGTAAACAAGATGTCTGTAATGTGTTAGTTATATATTCTTCACCTCACCTCTATGCAATACATAAGAAATAGTTTGGTTGCAATAAAGTAGAATCACTTAACAGAAAACAGAATAGTTGTATAGTTGACAAAAACTGAATCTTGCACTGACGCAAATGTGATAATGTGTAATAGGTGTGGTAATTGTTAGTTGGGCACTCTGTATAGTGCCTAAATTATGCTCCCACAAATGCAAAGCATGAAACGTTTTCTTCGCCACTGAAGAAAAACAGAAGCAACGACGATATAAACAAATATCAACCTAGTACATGAAGGCGCAAATAGATGAAAGACTTTTTTGAATTCGTAAGGGAATTAAAAAGGTTATGAAAGAGAAAATGAAAATTGGTGTTCACCACTGTATATACAGGGTGACTTCGAAGTTGAGTCATTTATTTTAACAGTGAGTAGATCTGATCAAAAGAAATGTTTTTTTCCTTTACCATTTTCTGGTAAAATTAAAGTAACAAAGTTATAGCCCTTTGGAAGTTTGAGTACCGCCCTGTCTCAATAATAATATTATGTGCTCGTGTTTGGCGACAACGGATATAATCCGCCTTATCGGTTCATCGCATCGGAAACAAAAAAGCGAAAGAATTTGGAACGATGTTTTTACAATTATTTCATTCAGTTGTATACAGTCAGTGTCAGTCGGTAACGCGTAAGTGATAGTGGTGTCTGTTGCGTGGCGCAAACGAAATAAAAATGGCTCATGTTTATGCGGATCGGTTTCCCAATCGAGTGCAACCAACCCGTCGTGCCTTTGTTAATGTAGTACAACGGGATCGTGAATCAGGTGACTTAAGACCTCACATGGGGTCTGCATGCCGGTGCTCTAAGACCTCACGATCAAATACAGGTCCGCACTGAAATACTTGTCGGGAGGATACTTTATAAAACAAGGTAAAATTTATTTTTTAATTTTTTTTTATTTTTACACACATATCTTGGTTTATCTTCCTTCTGCAATCATTATCTGAAAATTAATGACTCAACTGCAAAGTCACCTTGTACATTGACGTGAACAAGAAAAACGTTATTGAGAAAATGTTGTTCTTGTTGAGTCTGAATGTTGTAGGAATCCAACATCATTTTGATTTACTCTGTACAACAAGTCAAACCGTAGCTACAATTAAAAACTCATATCTACAAAAATCGATGCAAAATAAGTTATGACATTCAGAATTTGACAAACATTTTGCTTGTTGCGTTTGTTTTGAACCCGAGTGTATTTTTCATCATTGTTACTGTGCGATACAGGATTATATCGTGTAGAGCAGGTGTTCTGGTGGATAACTGACATAACAAGGATGATCAATCAATTTGTATATCCATTATCATCTATTGAACCTATCAGCAAGTACAACTCCAGAACCTCTTCTGTAATTGTTCGAAGCGTTACAGAACATATATCTTAATTACCAGCGAGAGGTTGAACGGTTTATAGAGATATTCCTTGACGCGGTAGCAGGGGGTAATAACAGGGATCATTTTTCAGGATCTGCCAGTCTACGGGTGGATTTGCGCTCTCTTTCTAGCCTCTCTCTTCGTTTACCTGTTATTTAATTTCTGGAAGGAAGCCAGAACCATGGGCGTTTACGGTTAATTCCATGCATTAGTTATGATGTATGACACGTGGGAGAGGGCTCTGTCCAGATAGAAAAACTTCCTGAATCCGGTCGGTTAAATAAGCACTGAAAAATTTAAGTGAGGTATTATCAAAGCCAATATATTTCAATTTAGCTAGAAGAAGGAGATGATTGATCCTATCAAATGCCTTAGAACAACCAACCGATATTAAATCTACTGTGATCTTTTAATTTAATTTAATTTTACCCATCATACAAGTTCGCTGCGTAAATACAAGGAAAGCCGATAAAGAATCAAAGACGACTTTGAAACCCCACAGACCCTCTCATGGTGCTCGCGAAACGGAGGCGATTTATTGCCTTGTATTTGCCAATAAGCGGCCCGAGAAGACGATGAATCATTTATTATCATTTGTCGGCAGGGCGGTGGCAGTGAGACAAATGGCCTGCAGAAGAAAGATGAAATAAGACCAATTTATATTTTTTATCCCTCTCGCAGCACGGTTGCAGACATAATTAATCTGAACAATGCAGCTCGACATCAACATAGCAACATTATGTGAGTTGTAGATTCAGGCTTCTGTTTGCAAATAAAGCTGTTCGACACTAGAAAATAAGGCATACCGGATATTTCAAATTCGACCCTCACCAGTGGAATCTTGGAAAGCCTAAGAGATACGAAGAAACCGCTTAAACTAGGACAAAGTTGCAACAAACGCAGGTTATAAAGTTTCGAAATTCAAAGTCTTCCGAAGAGAGACGAAAAAAACAAATTTTCTCAATACATTTTTAATATTTTCCTGACTTAATTTGTAGTAAGATTTCAAAATAAAAGTGCATTGACATTCTAACTTTTTCTTCTCTACAAGATTTCTTGATTACAATTCCGATATGACGTTGCGTCTTTTGTCCTCCAGCATCACTTTATTTTTTATATGGACGCCATACTGGATTATTGCACAGTTGAATAGCTTTTTATTCTGATTCAAAAAATGTATGATACTGTCATTGCCAAGCCTTGGTTATCCGAAGATCGCAGAATTTCCTAGGTAGGCCTTAAAATTCTCAGACACTAAAGAGGAAAAGTTTATTTTTATTAGGAAGGTACATTGTATAAGGTTCATATATTTTCTCATTAAGTTTTATTCTATGAATTTTCTATATAAATCTGATAAGAATCAAAGAATCGGATTTATTTTACAATCAATGTGTGAATTGACGGTAACGGCGTCCCCGGCCGCATTTTCGAAAAAGTAAGGTCCGATGATTTTGACCACAATGCACACCACACAGTCACTTTTTGAGGATGCATCGGCTGCTCTTGATACCCACGGGGATTTTCGTTCGCCCAGATGCGGCAGTTTTGCTTGTTTACCGTCCCATTCAAAGTGAAATGCGCTTCGTCGCTGAACATGATTTTTGATGAAAAATTGGCATCAATTTGGCGGTGTTCAAGGAGCCAATCTGAGAACGTTCGGCGCGAAAAATGGTCAGCCCGACGCAGCTCTTGCGTCAATTGGATCTTGTAGGCGTGTACATTCAACTCCTTGTGGAGAATGCGGAGCAAACTGGTTCTCGAAATGCCCAGTTCTTGGGATCGACGCGTTGTTGATTGTTTCGGATCGTCTCTCACACTCTCCTTCACAACAGCAATATTTTCCGGTGTGCGAACACTCTTTGGCCGGCCAGAGCCTGGCAGATTTGCCACAAAACCTGTTGCCTCGAATTTACGCACCAGACGACCGATGGTTGTTTCGTTTGGGCGGTTGTTGCGACCGAAATGTTCACGAAGCGCGCGAAACGTGTTTTTTATTTTTGCACCATTTTTGTAGTGCCCTTGAATAACCTTAATGCGGTCTTCAATCGAATACGGCTCCATAGCGATCAATGGTAAACATTCAACTAACAAAATGACGTGTCGGTGACAGAAAACAAAGATGGCGTCTATGTCAAATTGACGTTTACTTTCCTGCGTCCCTATTGGACAACCCGTTATATCATAGCTTACCGCAAAGTCACCTTAACCTTATGACGCCGTACTGCCGCAAAAGGCAATAAAAGTGTAAAAGTCGAAGGGTGAGAACAAAATTCTTGCTTTTTTCAAACTAAATGAATGGTCCTATTGTGAACAAAAGTGGTCGAATACTGAAATATGACTTTATAGAGGCTCATTTAAATATGATTTGAGATAATAATTGTTGTCGAGGCATAAAGTTAATGCCAGCGTCTCGATTTCATCTACTTTTATGATTGTCCATTTATATATTTCATCTATTTATACAGCGTTTGTAAAGAAAAGCCTTCCTTAAAGTGAAATAAAATCTGACAACGTCGCAGTACCAGACGCAAATTACGACGGAACGCAGTGTAAATACAGATTGAGTTTGTTATTTTTGGCTCTTAGCTATTATTTCATTCTTTGATAATGTACTCGTGAAATGCAAAAAATTAAAAAACACGGACTTACCACTAACTGCCACAGCGCTTCACCTGGTGTGTGAACGTTTATTGAACGTATTAAAAATCCTCTTATAAATAGGGAACACAATTTTGATACATACATTGTTTTTTTTTAAACCCACACTGCACTTTCCTCGTAATTAAAGGAGGTGTTCAAAATGTCGTCCTCCACTTTCCACACAAGCTTCATTACGACGAATCCAATTTCTTCTTACTCTAGGTCCTCGAAGTTGTCCATTTATTATTTTAGCCGCATTCAAATTTGTTTCACGAAGTTGTGCTTCAGTTGTTATTGGACCAGCCCCATAAACCATCCCTTTAAGTTCTCGCCAATACCAGAAATTCATCGGATTAAGGTCAGATTTTGCTGGCCATTTTCGAGGATCAGGAGCATTTCGACCGATCCAGCGATTTGGATAATGTTCATTCAAATGCTGAATGGCGCCTTTAAAAATGTGTGGTGGTGCCCCGTCATGAAGAAACCACAAATTCTGTTGACTTTTGGACCATGGGTCATATGAACTTTTTGACTTGTTTTAACCCCCCTATTACCCGTTTCAATAATGGCTACCATAACGTTTACACCCTGTATATTTAATCTTTAATAGAAACTTTTCTAACTACTTCCTTTTTACAGTTTGATTCGTAATATAAACCGTCCTATGTAGCCCCTAATAAGCTTTAATCATTGTTCATCTGTCATTTTTCTATGCGACAAATATAGCAGGGGTACGTTTTCATATGCTTAGCGAGGTGTCAGCTCTATGTATGTACCAGCCATGACCTAATTATCAAAAGGATCAATAAAGTATTTTTATAGTCTGCAAAACCAAATTTACTGCCTTTTTCCCTAGTTTGCATAAATGTTTACCTATATTATTCTTTTAGAGGAAAAAG
>CAVLJG010000007.1:16803375-16872591 GCA_963669975.1 Acanthoscelides obtectus | reverse complement strand
AAAAACTGAGCTGCCAGTAAATGCGTCTGTTTCGTTTTCGATGCGCCACCCTGTATAATGAAAATAATAGGGGTCCTAAGACTGATCCTGTGGTTCACCAGAACAATTTTTTTGTTCGGTAGAGTACTGTTGATTAAGAAGAACTTTTTGATACCGATTTTCAAGGTAGGTTTGAATAGACGAAAGAGGTTTTTCAGAAAATCCGTAATAACTGCATTTAGACGCAAGAAGTGATTAATGGTGTCAAATGCTTTAGTAAGTCAAGAAGTACTGCTTTGGTTATCAAGTACCTTTGTTATATTTTCTGTTAAATCATAGAACGCCGAAGCTGTATTATGCCTTGTCGAAATCCAGATTGTTTAGATGGAATAATTTTGTTAGAATATAAGTAGGCGCAGAGCTGCTGGCAAACAACGCGTTCCAATACTTTCAATACATTTCAGGTACACATAGTAGTATCATATGCAAAGTTATTCCATCTGAACCACTAGAATTTGATTTTATTTTATGTATAATTTTAACAACGGTGTCAATAGTCACTTTATTAAATTGAAATTTGGATTTTAAGTTATTCTTATTAGCTCGGTAATATGCAATTTTATCAGCACAACCAAATCACTATTCTCGAAATTGAAATGAATGCCTCATTTATTTATACGGATCTGATAAGCACACAGGAATTTTAGAATCTTTCTGACATTGCACTTTAGGGTTTTACAAAACTTTGTTATATCCTGATTATGTAAATAATCTCTTTTTCCTCTCCGCACGAGTGTTAATGCACGATTTCTGAAATATGTATACTGTTGCCAAGAGGCGGCTGTACGATCACATTTGGACTTTGACGAAGCTTCAGCTCTCTCCTTGAGTACAAGTTTAATATTATTACCCAAACCAAGGAGCTGGAACTTTGTTTTTGGGCAGTGAACATTAAATAAACATAAAATACTATCTGTTAAAAAGTTAATTTATCTCCAATGTCATCTATCGATATAATATGTCACCATCGAAAACTCTTGAGATCCTGTTCAAACGCTATTTCATTTAAAATTTTTAGGAAGTGCAATACGTATATCACAAAAGGTTAAATAGCGATCAGTAGTCATATCAGCATTAATAGTGCCACTCCTAAGACAACTTTCAGGCTTGCTCAAATAAATAGGATCTAAGAGAGTGTGTGTGTCGATTCAGTTATCCTAGTCGGTTCAGATATCACCTGTTTCAGATTGTAAGAATCAATGCATTTAGTCAAGTTGTTACAAACTAAAAGCAAATTAACATTAATATCCCCTGCAAGGATGATATCATCATATTCAGCTAATATGGCAGGCAACATGTCATCAAAGGTATCATTGCTATGTGGGGGGCCTATAGAATAAACCAATAGCAATTTTTTGTGTTGGAAGCTGCACCTTCAACCATATATATTCAAGACATGGGCCTTGCCCAAATGAAATTATGGAAGAGTGGTTGTTTACAAAGACTGCAACCCCACCACCTTGCCCGTCTCATCTCATTCTTATATGGTCATTAGATATAACTTTTGATAGCCACGTTTTCTTAAAATGGTCAGAAGCATTAGCAAGCAAGCAAGCAATAAGTTTACTTCCGATTCTATCAAAAATATTGGAAAGGATAGTACATGATCAATTGAAAGAGTACTGCTCTGAGAATAACATAATTCCAAAAAACCTGTCTGGCTTCAAAGTAGGGAATAGCACCACCACTGCCCTGCTTAAGGTGACTGATGATATTGTTGAGGCTTTGGATCGGGGTCAAGCAGCGGCTCTTGTACTGCTTGACTCTCCAAGGCTTTTGACACTATCAATCATTCACTTTTGATCTCAAATGCAAATATTGGATTTTCTCAAGCATCTATCAAGTTCATTACTAGTTATCTCATTAATCGTATGCATAGGGTACATTTGGACAACTCATATTCGACATATAAGAATGTGATATCAGGGGTCCCTCAAGGCTCTGTTCTAGGACCGCTATTGTTCTCCATTTACATATCAGACATGTGGAAACTGATACACTCCTCTGAAGTGATGATTTTTGCGGATGATACACAAATATGTAAAACTTTTGATCCAGATGACTGTGTAGCAGCTGTTGACAAGTTGAATTGTGACTTAGCCACTATTGTTAGTTTTTCCAAGCATAGCTCTTTAACGCTAAATGCCTCTAAATGTAGAGCTGTTCTCTTTGCACCAAAAAACAAAATCATTAATATCAGAAATAACACGACAGTACGCATTAATGACACTTCTTTAGTTTATGAGGATCTTGCAAAAAATTTGGGTGTCTTACTTGACAAGGATTTACGTTTTCGTGACCATATATCTAAATTAGTAAGAAACTGCTTTGTTGTACTAAAAACATTGTTTGTTAATAGGCATTTCATCAATTTCAAATTGAAAAAACATCTTTGTGAAAGCCTAGTTCTCTCACAAATCAACTACTGCCTTATAATTTTCTATCCTTACTTAGATCAAGTCTCAATTCGCAGACTTCAACTGATTCCAAATTCGTGCTGTCGCCTCATCTACGGTTTAAGAAAATATGACCATGTTTCACACTGTATTCGTAGTTTAAAATGGTTAGATATTAATAGTTCTTACGAGTATTTTATCTTGAAGTTCATTCATAATTTGATAATCACGGGAACTCCCGAATACCTCTTCAAAAAAATTGTTTTCAGGCAATCTGTTAGAGATCGCATGCTCAGGTATGACAAATTATTAGATATTCCACGGCACCGTACGGCTTTATTCACTCGCTCTTTTTCGGTATAATTGTGTCAAATTGTATAACGTGCTACCTGATGCATTCAAAAATTTATCTCAAACTAACTAAATTTAAAGTGTGTGTCACGCAGCATTTGCTATCAAAAATGACTCTTAGTAGTAATTAAGTAGTAGTTTGTAGTTTAGATTAGTAAATTTTATTTGACGTGTTGCTGAATCTGTTTATATTTTCTATATTATGTCTTGCAATATTTTTGTTTTCCTTTGGTTAGCCACTGTATATATACATGTTAATTACATATATTTACATTGGTTCACAACCATGAAAATAGGGTTAAGTGGAAGAGTAGCTATTTAGCTAAACTTCACCCGATACTATGTAACTTTA
The DNA here is from genome assembly GCA_963669975.1 of Acanthoscelides obtectus. Taxonomy (NCBI): domain Eukaryota; kingdom Metazoa; phylum Arthropoda; class Insecta; order Coleoptera; family Chrysomelidae; genus Acanthoscelides; species Acanthoscelides obtectus. The sequence goes on along the minus strand of CAVLJG010000007.1, from coordinate 16,869,453 downwards.
TAAATAAAGACGATTTATTATTATTATTATTTCCTGGTGAGATCCAGGTTTTCACTATGCTTTTCTTTCCCCGATGAGAGGAGCTAAAACACGAGATACACTCGAAGCTTTTCAGTTTGCATAGCAAATAACTTGCTAGAATTTTACTTTGGAAAAAATATAATAATGAATTATACGCAAAATTTTTATATTTCTTCCACAGAAAATTTAATCAATCTTTTGTATCAATAACCGATCCTCTTTTGTACTTCTAAACTATTTATCTACAGGGTTTCCGCAAAGTTGGGGTTTTCCTGTACAACGATGTGTAGATCTTGAAAACATAAGCAATTTTTCTTAGTACCATATACACCAATGTCTTAAGGGAACCGAGATAAAGGGCTCTGCAACATCAAAAATATCTGAATACCGTCCTGTAGCCGCGACAATCACCGATTGGTAACAAGGTCACCGGCTCAACTCGACGACAGAACTGGGTCGGAGTCAGTGTGTCAGGTCAGTATGCAATCTTCAACCGACGTTTACGGTCACGCGTGTAGAGGTAATCGCGTAGACAAGAATCCCTCAACAAGCACTAGAGACGTGGCTAGAGAAGTGCAAGTATCAAAACTAGAGTGTGGCAAACGCTGCAGGAAGAGCGGCTGTATCCGTTTCACGTCCAACGTGTACAAGCCCTTCAACCTGACGATTTTCCAGCAAGAGTGCGGTTTTGTAAGTGGTTGTTGCATCAACATGACAATAATCCGGACTTTTTGAAGTGCATATTGGTGACAGACGAATCTACGTTCACGCGTAATGAGGTGAATAACTTTCGCAACACTCATGTTTGGTCAGTAGAAAATCCGCACGCTGTCCGTCGGCCACATTTTCAACAAACATTTTCGGTGAATGTTTGGGCTGGCATGGTGAACGGTATGCTCATTTGACTATTTATTCTCCCAAATCGATTGGACGGGATGCAATACCTAGACTTTTTACGCAACATTTTGCCTTCCTTGTTAGAAGTTGTGCCATTAAGTGTAAGACAATCAATGCCGGTTTTCTGCGTCTGCTCGGTAGCGCATCAGCTGATTTTATTTTCTGTTGGAGCGGTATGGTTTCGGGCAGAGACGTACTTAGCCCTTCTCGTCAACTGGAGAGTGAGTACTTTTTCCTTTATTTTTTTTTACTTGGTCGCCCTCGTTTCGTTACACATTACCTTTGTTATTTCAAGGGTAGTTGTTTCTGAAAAGGAAAACCCCAACCTTTGCGGACACCCTGTATTTCCAAAGGTTTTTCTGGCAGTTAGTTGCAATTTAGTTTATTGAGATATGATCATTCGACACCAACGTTTTGTACAAGTAATTGGTAGCGCTCAAGCCGTTCACTCGATGAATATGTATGGGCTATGGAGAGTAACGTACTTGAATTGATTAAAGTGTGAATTCGAAGAAAATATACAATGGATGACCGCCTGGCTGGCCGCTTGCTACGGAATAAATTTCGGGACCAGTAGCTTGGGGTCAGATTTATGGAAATTGTAACGGTTTCACCGTCCATGAAATTCGAATATTCCGTCCATCTCTTCCCATACCTATCTCTAGTAAGATAGCTGGCCTTGACAGCCTCTACCTGCAAATATTTCCGGTCAGAGTCCTACATTTTCATTTCAACCGGCATACAGATAACACGAAGTTATTGCTTCTTTCTATTCCTGATCGAACTTGAGAGCACCTTGTTCTAAATCTAGTTATCTGTGTGTCTGATTAGGCAAAAATGATTAGAAGCCACCCCTGTTTTTGGACCTTCTTCTTTGAAGCTTTTTTTGGTTTACCCTACGCTTTTAGGCCATCTTAGACTTGGCATACCTTGTTGGGGTTTGCCTTTTTGGATCTTTACTTACACCTTATTTTAAATCTACGAACCTAGACTACTCCAAATTCAACCTTACTTGAAATGATGGGCATTTTTTTATATAATGTCCACAAAGTTGGGGTTATCCTTTTCAGAAACAACTACCCTTGAAATAACAGAGGTAATGTGTAATGAAACGATGGCGACCAAGTAAAAAAAAAATAAAGGAAAAAGTACTCACTCTCCAGTTGACGAGAAGGGCTAAGTACGTGCCTGCCCGAAATCATACCGCTCCAACAGAAAATGAAATCAGCTGATGCGCTAGAGCAGACGCAGAAACCACAATGATTGTCTTACACTTAATGGCACATCTTCTAACAAGGAAGGCAAAATGTTGCGTAAAAAGTCTAGGTATTGCATCCCGTCCAATTGATTTGGGAGAATAAATGCTCCAATGAGCATACCGTTCACCATGCCAGCTCAAACATTCACCGAAAATGTTGAAAATGTGCCCGACGGACAGCGTGCGGATTTTCTACTGACCAAACATGAGTGTTGCGAAAGTTATTCACCCCATTACGCGTGAACGTAGATTCGTCTGTCACCAATATGCACTTCAAAATGTCCGGATTATTGTCATGTTGATGCAACAATCACTCACAAAACCGCACTCTTGCTGGAAAATCGTCAGGTTGAAGGGCTTGTACACGTTGGACGTGAAACGGATACAGCCCCTCTTCACGCAGCGTCTGCCACACTTTAGTTTTTGATACTTGCACTTCTCTTGCCATGTCTCTAGTGCTTGTTGAGGTATTCTCGTCTACGCGATTACCTCTACACGCGTGACCGTACCGTCGGTTGAAGGTTGCATACTGACCTGGCACACTGACCCCGACCCAGTTCTGTCGTCGGGTTGAGCCAGTGACCTTGTACCAGTCGGTGATGTCGCGGCTACAGGACGGTATTCAGATATTTTTGATGTTGCAGAGCCCTTTATCTCGGTTCCCTTAAGACATTGGTGTATATGGTACTAAGAAAAATTGCTTATGTTTTCAAGATCTACACGTGGTGTAAAGGAAAACCCCAACTTTGCGGACACCCTGTATATTGATATAACCCAACAGCCAGAAATAAGTTACAACGACTTGCTATAGTTTTCTTCACATTTCCAATATCAAGCTTCACGATGTTTTCGGAATAAGTGAGACTAAGAATATTTTAGGAGCTTGAAAATGATTAGAAGCCACCCTTGTTTCTGGACCTTCTTCTTTGAAACTTTTTTTTGGTTTACCATAAGCTTTTGGGGACATCTTAGACTTGGCATGCCTTGTTGGGATTTGCCTTTCTGGATCTTTACTTGCACCTTATTTTAAATCTACGAACCTAGACTACTCCAAATTCAAACTTACTTGAAATGATGGGCATTTTTTTATATAATATGTATATTGATATAAGCCAACAGCCAGAAATAAGTTACAACAACTTGCTATAGTTTTCTTCACATTTCCAATATCAAGCTTCACGATGTTTGCGGAATAAGTGAGACTAAGAATATTTTAGGAGCTTAAAAATGATTAGAAGCCACCCCTGTTTCTGGACCTTCTTCTTTGAACCTTTTTTTGGTTTACCCTACGCTTTTGGGGCCATCTTAGACTTGGCATACCTTGTTGGGATTTGCCTTTCTGCATCTTTACTTACACCTTATTTTAAATCTACGAACCTAGACTACTCCAAATTCAACCTTACTTGAATAGATGGGCATTTTTTTATATAATATCTTGATATAACAACAGCCAGAAATAAGTTACAACGACTTGCTATAGTTTTCTTCACATTTCCAATATCAAGCTTCACGATGTTTTCGGAGTAAGTGAGACTAAGAATATTTTAGGAGCGTAAAAATGATTAGAAGCCACCCCTGTTTCTGGACCTTGTTCTTTGAACCTTTTTTTGGTTTACCCTACGCTTTTGGGGCCATCTTAGGCTTGGCATACCTTGTTGGGATTTCCCTTATTGGATCTTTACTTACACCTTATTTTAAATCTACGAACCTAGACTACTCCAAATTCAACCTTACTTGAAATGATGGGCATTTTTTTATATAATATGTATATTGATATAAGCCAACAGCCAGAAATAAGTTACAACGACTTGCTATAGTTTTTCTTCACATTTCCAATATCAAGCTTCACGATGTTTGCGGAATAAGTGAGACTAAGAATATTTTAGGAGCTTAAAAATGATTAGAAGCCACCCCTGTTTCTGGACCTTCTTCTTTGAACCTTTTTTTGGTTTACCCTACGCTTTTGGGGCCATCTTAGACTTGGCATACCTTGTTGGGATTTGCCTTTCTGGATCTTTACTTACACCTTATTTTAAATCTACGAACCTAGACTACTCCAAATTCAACCTTACTTGAATAGATGGGCATTTTTTTATATAATATCTTGATATAACAACAGCCAGAAATAAGTTACAACGACTTGCTATAGTTTTCTTCACATTTCCAATATCAAGCTTCACGATGTTTTCGGAGTAAGTGAGACTAAGAATATTTTAGGAGCGTAAAAATGATTAGAAGCCACCCCTGTTTCTGGACCTTCTTCTTTGAACCTTTTTTTGGTTTACCCTACGCTTTTGGGGCCATCTTAGGCTTGGCATACCTTGTTGGGATTTCCCTTTTTGGATCTTTACTTACACCTTATTTTAAATCTACGAACCTAGACTGCTCCAAATTCAACCTTACTTGAAATGATGGACATTCTTTTATATAATATATTGATATAACCCAACAGCCAGAAATAAGTTACAACGACTTGCTATAGTTTTCTTCACATTTCCAATATCAAGCTTCACGATGTTTTCGGAATAAGTGAGACTAAGAATATTTTAGGAGCTTAAAAATGATTAGAAGGCACCTCTGTTTCTGGACCTTCTTCTTTGAACCTTTTTTGGTTTACCCTACGCTTTTGGGGCCATCTTAGACTTGGCATACCTTGTTGGGATTTGCCTTTCTGGATCTTTACTTATAGCTTATTTTAAATCTACGAACCTAGACTACTCCAGATTCAACCTTACTTGAAATGAGGGCATTTTTTTATCTAATATATTGATATAACCCAACAGCCAGAAATAAGTTACAACGACTTGCTATAGTTTTCTTCACATTTCCAATATCAAGCTTCACGATGTTTTCGGAATAAGTGAGACTAAGAATATTTTAGGAGCTTACCTCAAATATTCAACCTAAATATCTACACAGCGAGTGATATGTCAAAAATTCCTCAAGTGACAAAATTTATGGAAAATTGAATGGTATTTCATGAGACGCACTTCTTTGGTCCGAGGTCATTGGCGTAGAAATATTCCCTACTAAGGGTCCAGGTACCCTAGTTTCTACGTCCCTGGTTTGATTTGGGCCGGGAAACTCTGGGCGTTTATTGCTTATGATGTGCTCACCAAACGTTTAAGATCTTAACTCAGTATCTCTACCGGCTCCGTAGACATATATACAGGGTGACTTTGAAGTTGAGTCATTAAGTTTCAGATAATGATTGTAGAAGGAAGATAAACCAAAATATGTGTGTAAAATTAAAAAAAAATTAAAAAAAAAATGTTTACCTTGTTTTATAAAGTATCCTCCTGACAAGTATTTCAGTGCGAACCTGTATTTGATCGTGAGGTCCCCTGTGAGGTCTTAAGTCACCTGATTCACGAGCCCGTTGTACTACATTAACAAAGGCACGAGGGGTTGGTTGCACTCGATTGGGAAACCGATCCGCATAAACATGTGCCATTTTTTATTTCGTTTGAGCCACGCAACAGACACTATTCACACGCCTTACCGACTGACACTGACTGTATGTATAACTGACCTGAATAAAATAATTGTAAAAGCATCGTTCCAAATTCTTTCGCTTTTCAATGCAAAAATAATTTTTAGCTTTAACAGTGGCGTGCGTACGGGTATTGACTTTGACATTTTTTAAGAAAAAAATGGTACGCCAATGATTTTTTGCCAAATAAAAATTATTATTGAATTCGCCGTTCAATCTTAAACAAATGATCTCTCCTAAGTTGCTTTCCTACGATGCGCCATTTTTGAGTAAAAAATCGGAACCGTTCTATTGTCTAACTTGCAAAATTATTATTAATTTAATTGGAAAAATTAAACACATTAGGGGTAATGAACAACAATAACTGACAACATGAACATAACATTAAAACCAATGAAATGATTACAAAATTGTTGAAAGTGCCCCCCTACACTTGGTATGCATGCTTCCGCCCTCCTTCTCATGGAATTGCGAACTCGTTGAAATAGCCCTGGAGTGTTTTCTATTCTATCACAAGCTACAACTATCGTTTCTCTTAATTCCTTTACAGTGTTAATGAGAGTTGTGTACACTAGTGTCTTAAGATAGCCCCACAAAAAGAAATCTAAGCTGTTGAGGTCTGGGGACCTTGGTGGCCTTTTATGGGGCCCACCGCGGCCAATCCAACATGTTGTTTCTGATTACTAACGGAACATCATCAAGCAGTTGTTGAAGAAAATTCAGGTAAGTCTGCATATTATTAAGGAACACCCTGTACATGTAAATATTTTTCAATTTCGACAATAAAACTTACCTTGTATCAAGGTATATTTTATATTCATAGGAACCGTTTTTGTTACTTTTGGATATTCTTTCTACCCTAGAAACGTTGACACGTCTTTCTGAAACACCCTGTATTATACTGAGGTAATACTTCATCTAGAGTGGCCTCCAACAGACGAATATTGTTAAATAAGCCGTCTTCTTTTCTGAAGTAAGCGCCGCCCGACTTCCTAGCTATTTGGTATGCTGGCAGAAGAATAAAACAAAATACGCGTAAAAACCTGCAGACAAGAAGCGCGCGACTCAATGACGGATGTAGAAGAAACTGTTCTCCATCCGGCGCACGTCCCGGTAATATTTTCGCAAATCTGAGGCGAAATACTAAGAAATAGCGATCTGAGAAGAGCACGCCTTGAGCATGGCTAATGTCCTATCGGCAGCGAACGCTTCCGGGACCCATTTCGACATTAATAGCTTTTTAATAATTTACTGTGCTCACGATCCTCCGCTTTCAGCTTCTTTTATTTTTCGATGAAGTTAATAGCTTTTGCACCTTCCGTACTTAAAATTCTGCCTGGTCGAAACCATCTACAGACCGCAGTCGAAGCAAGGTACTTAGGTTTATCTAAGTCACATCATACGTAAATCAGAATGAGGAATTTTCTAAAACAAGGTTTTTTCCGTGCATCAACACCTTGCGTCCAAGAATAATGAATATTTGCACTTTTTTCTATAGTAGCGGAGGCAAAATATGCAGAACCCAACAGAAACCTTCAGCGATAGCTTTGGAGTAATAAGAAGCGTGATGGCATCTCGACTAATATTATAAATGTGAAAGCGTGTATGTATTTTTGTAGGTTCCGTTTCCACGCGAAAACAGCTGAACCAATGACTTTTAGTATATACAGGGTGTGCTATCTTTTATACTAAGTGACATATAAATCCGAACACCCAGTTTAAATGGTTTTATTTTAAGAAAAGTTGGTAAATGTATTTATCTTACTGTAAATAACAAGTGAAAAAATGTTCAGCCTTATCAGTTGGACATTCCGGCTTTTATACTGCTTTTTTTAATTCACTAACGCTCTAAAAATGAATATTTCAGCCGCAGTAAAGAATCAACATTGGCGGATTTTGGTTCTTGACATCCCTTACGATCGGATACGATGCCTAGAGTACGGAGACCTGTACGATTTCGTCAACTTAGTGAGTTTGATAGGGGCCGTATAGTGGGACTTCGGGAAGCTGGACTTTCTTTTCGGGCAATTGCAATTAGAGTGCAAAGAAGTGTATTCTCTAGGCGCTGAAGAAAGAAACTAAACCCAAACAAATACACGCATATTGCTCGTGAGTGAGTGTTTAGGCGCAGGAGACATTACAGGACCGCATCAAGATATTATGGGTAGTCATCAAAAATTTCATACAAGATAATTATTATCTTTTACAGTAAATTTCAGTTAGAGATTCACAAATGAGTTAACTACACTTTTTAGTTATTAGTAAGTAAGCTGCGCGCACTCATTCAGAAGAGGAACTTGAATCTTCTGAATCGTTTAAATGAATTATTAGAGGTTCAATTGGGTATCGATGACATTGTCCAAATCCCACATTTTGACCTCAACCTTCTCCCGAACGGGCGGATACAGTTTTTCCATTCCTCTGCCGTAACTCTATTGACTGCGATGTGAAAGAGATTTTTAACATCAGAAAATTTATAAGTATTATTATTCGACGCCACGTATTGCTTTATGTTGGCCCAAATCAGCTCAATAGGGTTCAGCTCACAATGGTAGGGTGGCAGTCTCAAGACAGTTTTATTTTGTTTTTTGGCCATTTCGTCGATCATTTTAAAATCGTATTTGTATTTATGTCTAATGACTATACTTATCAATTCACCCTTGACCATTGTTTTCATCAAAATCGATCTGTTTTGAGGCCAGCCATTGTTGTATGTTTGCTTTTTTAGTTGCCATTGTGGGAATTTTTTCTATTTTTCTAGAATGGTACGGGCCATTATTCAGTACAATAACAGCGTTATTCTCCAGCTTTAGTAACATTTTGGAGAACCAATTTTCAAAGGAATTGCCGTCCATCTCCTCATGATAGTCCCCTGTCTTTTTTGATTCAAAGGCCCACAGTGCTTCGGGAACAAAGCCGTCTTCACTACCTACGTGACAATGATCAGCCGTTTGCCTTTTCCTGGAAATAAATTATTCCTTACACTATGGATTGATTAAATTTGAAGGAATGAGGCAATTGAGTTCATTTAGCTGAATTTAAGAGTCTCGGAATGCTGATCAAAAACTGAAAAACGTAGAAAATTGAAGTTTGCAACTTCTCAAAACCCATTCAAAGCAAATTGACTGCACCCAAAAATGATAATAAATTTCAAAATAACGCTTAAAAGAGGGTCGAAGTTTTTTTCCTAATAACTACACTGCGAATGCACCATTTTTGGAGAATATCACACATTATCTGCTATCACAGCATATTATTTGCCCGAATTTATCAAAATTAAATTGCCGGATAGATCAAGGAGCTTACCTGCAGGATTTTTCAATCCAGCCGAAAGACCGTCTAGAAAGCCTGCCTTGATGATGTTACTGATTTGTCGACCCAAACCTTCGCTTGAGTATGTCCAGCATTCACCCACGTTTCGTCCAAATAGTAAATTTTTCTTTTTTCATCGCGAAACTTCCGAATCTTCCTAAGGTATTCCTTCTCCACACAACAATTTCTTCTTTCTCTATTAACATACTGTTTCTTCCCCGTATCAAGAATCGAAAATTAAGTTCCTTCAAAAGTTTTCGGAATGTGGTTCTTTTAAATGATGGAAGATCCTCATCAGCATTAACTAATCTTAATATCTTATCTACTGTAGGTATTTCATTTCGGAAGAAAAAATTATGCACTTTCCTCCTGATGGCAGTTCTGTCAAAGTCATCTACTCCGTCCGTTATCCTTTTTCTTGCAGGATACGGTTTTGGCTCAGAAAGTGAGTGAGTGCTCCTATATTCCTTAATGATCCTATAAACACTGGACCGACATACTCCAGAAATATGTGCTACCTTACATATAACTTCGTCCACGACCAAATCGGGTTTTTCTTGAATTTAGTTTTTGTATATATTTAATATTATTTGTTTTTCATTTGCACTTAAATGTAGCTTCTTAGCCCTTTTTTTGGGTGGGGTTGCGCTGATGTCAACCACTTCGTCGTATCTTAGGCAATATATAAACAAAACGTTCCACTCGCGAAAAACGAGTTTACGCTACTGAATGCGTAATGCGTATGCAATGCAATCCTGTGCGTGAATTAACTGTTAGATGCCTGTCGTGTTATCTACAATCACGTTTACAAGTCCAAACCTGTGCAGATTCGTAGAGCGCCGACGACTGCTAGTGACCTTGAATTTGTCTGTAGATCGATGTTACTCCAGTCAATTTAGGTTCAAAGTGGATGTTTTTTAAACCAATTTGTTGTTCCTACATCAAAAATATATCGATGATGTTTTGTACTGGGAGCTCATGAAAGATCAAGGTAACTTATTTTAACAGTCATCCTTTTTCTAGTCTCAAGAAGACACGAAAAAGGGTCTGTGGATTCACTAGAAATACACTGCCGAGGATGTTTAGACCTAAAGTGACTGGAGTATATCCGTGGATGCTTTCGAGGGATCTGTTCACGTGCTGATCACTGTTTACGTTTAATGTCTTTCTTCAGCGCCCAGAGTATAGACACTGTGGTTAGGTGTTGTCAGGCATGGCTTCGAGAAGGCCGTACGCAAAGAGCAAGGGGCACTGGACGCCGCCGTAGAACAACAGACCGTGAAGATCGCCGCCTAAGATTATTGGCCTTAAGGGACCGTTTCTCCACTACCAGGTCCATTGCAAATGAATGGTTTGCAGAACACGGAAGACCTATTGGCATGCGAAGTGTTTACCGCCGAATGAGAAGTTTTGGCTTGTTTTCATACCGGCCACACTGGGTCCTCCCTTTAACTCGAGAACACCGACGTAATCGCCTTGAGTGGTGCAGACAACGGTCACTCTGGGATCAAGAATGGAACAGTATTGTCTTTAGTGACGAGTCTCGATTTTGTTTAGGCATTCACGATGGTCGTGCCAGGGTTAGAAGGCGATGTGGTGAAAGGAGGAATCCACAGTTTTTTGTTGAAAGACATGTTCATCACACTGTTGGAGTTATGGTTTGGGGTGCTATAGCTTATGGTTCCAGATCACCTTTAATCTTCATCAGAGGTAACATGAACGCGCAGCGTTATATCCACAAAGTTCTAGAACCCCATCTTTTACCTTATCTTGACACCCTGGCAGATCCAACTTTCCAACAAGATAATGCCCGACCACATGTTGCAAGAGTCACAATAGACTTCTTTCAACATAATGATGTCACATTGTTACCATGGCCACCAAGATCTCCCGACTTATCCCCAATTGAGCACGTGTGGGATATGATGGGTAGGAGATTGTTCAATTTGCAACGTCCTCCTCAGACTCTAGAAGCACTTCGAGAGGAGTTGGTGGTTGCCTGGAATGAGATACCACAGGAGGACATTGACCACCTGATCAGAAGCATGCCTAGGCGCGTTGGAGAATGCGTAGCACATCAGGGTGCATCCACACATTATTAAAGGTCAAAGGGCTTTAAAGCAGTGCAATCATTTTGAAATTTTTATCATTTACTTATTATGCTTCACTAAGTACTTAAACAAAATTTTATTAAAATAAAACCATTTAAACTGGGTGTTCGGATTTATATGTCACTTAGTATATTTCGATATGTAAACATGAAATAACTTTGAAAATGAAAAACTGATTTCTATATATCGGGTATTTTTATTAAATATGGTCCTTTACAATTTATTTTGACTAGTTTTTGTACACAACATCTATCAAGTGGCCACCTTTATTGGCCAAAACAGAATGTGCCCGTTTTGCTGCGTTTTCCATTACTTTTTCGAGCATCTCTGGTGGTCTCTGGGACAACAAGAAGTCCGGTGGGGTCAAATCTGGAGATCTGGGTGGCCAGTCAATGTCACCTCTTTTTGACGTCAGACGTCCAGGGAGTGTTCGATGCAGAAACTGCATTGTTTCATTTGCAGTGTGGCATGTTGCACCGTCTTGTTGAAATCAGTAACCATCAAGACCTTTCTTCATGCATTTGTGGGCAGATATAATCAGCCAACATCCACCGATATCGATTTCCATCGACTGTTTCGTTTTCGTTGAAGAAATGCGGCAGTTTTGCTTATTAACGCCGCCATAGAGCGTGAAATGGGCCTCGTCGGTCATCACAATTTACTTCCAAAAATCAGGTTCAGCATCAACCATGCGAGCGACTGTTTGGGCGTATTCCAAGCGGCGTGGACGGTCGGTTGGCAATATTTTTTGTATTAACTGCACCTTATAAGGAAACAAATGCAAATCATCCTTCAAAATGCGCCGCAACGTGGTTCCACTGATGCCAAAATGCTGAGCGCGGAGACGATACGACACTTTTGGGTTCTGGGCAACGCTGTCTTTGAACGCTTCAACTAATTCATTTCAACATCTTGGTCTTTGATGAACGGTATATTGACGATCTCCCACTGTCCCGTACTCAAGAAAATTAAACCAAACGACGGATAGTGCTGTCAGACGGTGCCCGTTTGCCATGATATTTTCCACGATATGCACGCTGCGCTAACGCAACTGAACGACGATTTTCAATGTACATTGTGTCTATTTCGGCGCGTTGTTTTGGTGTAAAACGATTCATGACTAAAATTGTAGTAAATTGACGTTTCAGAAACACGTAAAACCAAATCACTCGGTTGGTAAATGTCAAGGTCATTCGATGTTTCAATATCGACATAAAAGATGGCGCACCCGGTACAGACTGTAACAAAAGCTCGGAACGCATCGAATATCTGACGAAAGACTGATCTAGTTTTTTTAAAATTGTTAGGTTTAGGTTCGAACGGCGGATCCCTTCATGATATCCGCGATGTTGCCAAATCTACAGTTTTTCAGAAACTTTTGTTTTCAATTTTATTCGATATTTGTATTGTGCGAAAAATTCTGAATACTTTTTATCTATATTTTGACGTAGACCTTATATTTTTCGAAATAACAATCACCTAAGGCACGTATGGTCAGTCGTTCCTATAATTGTAGGACGCCTTAATTTTCATAGTTTTCTACTTTTCCGTGTCAGCGCTCGATTTTGAGGTTATGTTACAAATACCTATTTGCATCAAACAGTTCATGTTTTGATTCATATCATCTGTTATATAGCCTGACATTTTCTACAATTCAAGAAGAAAAATAGACTGACAATAGGAGAGTGCTGACGCTGACAAGGAGCAATAGAAATATCCTGGCCTTTCTGAAGGAGATGAAAGACTATAGTCAACGCCAAACAAAGTGGCGTGCACGTCATCACGATAAAAATTCCCCGACCTAATGCCTAGGTTTCTATCACAAACAATTGCTCTATTGCAGTTTCATATTAATGTGATATATAAATTGTAAAATGGTCATTACTCTCTTATTATGGTTAATAGTCATATAAACATTGTTATTAAAATATCACATAAGTTGCTTTCTGATAAATTTAGACGCATTATGCGAAATAAAATGTTTTGCAAACGCTCCAATCACTTATCGACATGTAAACGCACTAAACCGATTTCGCAGCGTTGACACATTGTCACCTTGAAACTTATTTAAACTGGGAACTGACATTTGTATTAATTTTGACACTGAATCAATTTGTGGCATTTCAAATCTTTATAAATCCTTTGGCCCCGCATACTGTAAATCAACAACTGTTTGTTTCAAAACAAAATTATTCATTTTACGAGTAGATAAAGGCAATTTTGGTATATAAAGATGCCCAAACAGTTAAATAGTCGGTGTAAGGAACTCGTGGCCTCGTTAATGCACTACTTTGAGCAAGAAAGGGACAACAACGGGCCTTTGTTGCCTTTAAATGCTGTTCAAGAGGTAAGTTACTAATAATTATATGTAATGTATATTAATAATAGTGAAATTTTATTTCATTTTTTGTAGCGTGTTGCTGCTGCTTTAAAAATTAGTTTAAGGACAGTTAGTCGTATTTCCGAGGGTGTGAAAAGTGATGCAAATTTAGAATCGCCCAAGAAAAAGCGGAGTTATATTAAACGTGTAACCAACACAGCGACATTGGATACAAGTGCCATTCGAGAAGTGATCTATAATATGTATCACAAAAGTAAGATCTTATTATAATAACTTATCAGAAATTTGCATTAATTTGTTAACTAAATTATAATGTCATATTACACATGGTTTCAGAAGAACAAGTTACGATACAAACTTTATGGTCTCGATTAAGAGATAGGGCATTATTTGATGGTAGTGCCACGTCTTTAAGGCGGTTGCTTAGAGATCTTGGATTTAAGTGGCTTAAGGACAATCCGCGACGAGGGCTCATGGAACTACCAAGTATAGCTTTGAAAAGGGTGGAATTTCTAAGGCAATACAATGAAGCCAAGGTTGAGGCCTTATACCAGTTTGTCTTCCTCGATGAAACTTGGATATTTCAAAATGGGACCATAGGTCGCTCTTGGCAAAATGGAAACCAAAAAAGCGTGAAAGCTATTAAAACAGATGGTAAAAGGTATGTACTTTTACACAATTTGCACTATAAAATTTAAAACTAATATATTTTAGATACATTATATTACATGCTGGAAATGAAAATGGGTTTATTGAGGGTAGTGAAGCGATATTTTCTTCGAAAACAAAATTGAGCGATTACCATGGAGAGATGAACCAGGACAATTTTTTGAAATGGTTTCAACATCAGTTATTAGAAAAATTGGAGAGTCCATCTATGATTATACTGGATAACGCCCTTATCACAGCATGATATTGAACAAAGTGCCCAACAATGCATGGACAAAAAAAAATATCCAAGACTGGTTGACAAATCAAAACATACCATTTTTAAACACAATGTTTAAAACAGAGCTATTGAGTATTGTTGCTCGGTGCATAATGCTTCTTAATTATATATATTTTGGTCGACAGTTTATATTTCTTTTGTTTATTCCTATTCTTAAAATAACTGCTTTTTTAGAAACAAACCACCTAAAATATAGGTGATTGATGAATTGGCGGAACAACATGGGCACAAAGTTCTTCGTCTGCCTCCTTACCATTGTATATTTAACCCTATTGAGTTAATTTGGGGCCTAGCAAAAGGTTACTATAACAGACATATTGGTAGAGATGGTAACAGTGAAAAAGACTGTTTGGATATGTGGAACGAGGCTCTACAAACGGTTACCCTAGACATGTGGAAAAATAGTGTTCGACATACTGAGCAAGAAATTTTTAAATGGTATGAAAGAGAACGAATTTTTGATCGACCAGACATCGAACCTTTAATAATCAACTTTGAGAGTGATGAAGATTCAGATTCAGACAGCGCTGAAGAAAGAAACTCCGACTAACTTTATTGTACAGAAAAAGCTTACACCAGTAGCTTACCTAATTTTAGAATGCATTTTTCTGTATGAATTCTGTAAAATAAATACCATGCATAAAATTTGGAGGACCCCATTTGGATTTTTATTCAATACCTTTAAGCTATCAATTAAATATGGTAGTTTCATAGTGTCATCTGATCAATAATTGTCATACTTAATGATTATGCAAGTACAGATCTATAATTTTATTATACTATTATTTTTGTTCTCATTTGAGGTTAATATTGCTTATAAACCTAGATATGTAAATAATAAATTTTATTATTTTACAAAAAGTTTGGCAACAATGTAAATTTTTCAACACACCCACCTTGATGACGTGCACGCCACTTTGTTTGGCGTTGACTTAGATGCAGTTGCTTTCTTCCTGGACATTTATTTGTGTGTTGCAGATGCTCGTCGATGAGGGGTCTAATCACGCCTTTCTTCGTGGTTGCGGGTTGACTGGTACAAAAGGTGTTGTCCTGTATGTATTGCCTTTCTGTATACAGTGGTTTCTATTCTAGAATTGTTATTTATTATACCATTACTTCCAAGAATGGGAGGCACATGACGATAGAAAATCGCATAGATCGAAACGTCGTGAATCAAAAAACCTTATAGACAATGGAAGTTTGAACAACAACGTTTAAATTTTCTGTTACCTGTCACAATTCATTCCATTGTTTGTGCAAAGTTTTCCACTATCATTCAAGTAAAACTATTCCCCACGGTCGTTGAACGCGAAGCGCCACATATTTTCCACAAAGCGTAAAATACAAACCAAAAAAGCTGAATAATTTCACCAGTTTTAAACTACACCCACCTACTGTAACTGTCCAGAGAAAGTTTCTAGCGAATGCAGAATTTACAATTTACAACGAGGCTATTGTTCGCCAGTGCTAGCAGCTCACAGCTTGGAAGCATTTAAATGCTTTATGCATAAGATTCTGGCGTTTAAACTTTTGGACAAAGCTCAATCGTAGCGGAAAAACGTATTTATACTTGTCGCCAAAGTTTCGCATCCGAGTACGATGAAAGGTCTCGGCCTGACAAAACCTGGCACACCAATCAGTGAAAATTTAAAATTTCTGCATTTTTTCGAAAGACAAGTTCTACTTGTTCTCTCAAGTAGTTTGTTCACAAGAAGTTTTTAAGTCAACGTCTTGAATATCGTGCTGTCATCAAATTCTTCGTGTTAGGTAATATTAATAATAATAATTGACGTCTTTTTTATTTTTGATAATATTACAGAAGGTGAGATTTTGATACTATATCCTCCCACCTAACCCTCTTAACAATATGAGATGTATATAAACTCAATTGTTGAAAATTAATAGCTGCATACAATAACAACAAACTAAAGTATAATTAATGTAAAGGCATAAAAAAACATAAGGTCAGATACTGCTAATCAAGTAGAATTCCTTGCAAGTTTTTCTTGAATTTAAAGAGTTGTATAATTTGATCACATTGTTAATAACTGGTGATTTTTTAAGAGTTATAGGGTTTGATTTCAAAAAAAAAACACAAAAAATTTGAAAAAACGATTAAATCTTTATTTGAGTCGATAGAACGGTCGATATAATTTAATGTTTAAAGATTATTTCATGTAAATGTTGGCCGCGGCTCCGCTTTAGATGACCCATGCGCAAGGTCCAATTTTGGCACACTCTCTCCAACATATCGGCCGGTATCTCACGAATAGATGCTTCAATATTGGCTTCCGGTGCGTCAATCGTTGCTGGTTTATCCGTGTAGACATTAGACTTAACATGGCCCCACAAGAAATAGTCCAACGGCGTTAAATCACACGATCTAGGCGGCCAATTGACGGGCCCCAAACGTGAGATAAACTGTTCACCGAACTCGCCTCTCAATAGGGCCATTGTTTCGTGTGCGGTGTGGCATGTGGCACCGTCTTGTTGAAACCACATGTCAGACAAGTCCAGCTCTTCCATTTTGGGTAAAAAAAAGTTTGTTATCATCGCACGGTAGCTCTCGCCATTGACAGTTACGTTCCGGCCATTGTCGTCTTTGAAGAAGTACGGCCCGATGATGCCACCGGCCCATAATCCACACCAAAAAGTACTTTTTTCGGGATGCATTGGTAGCTCTTGCAATGCTTCTGGCTGGTTTTCACTCCAGATGCGGCAATTTTGCTTGTTAACGTACCCATTCAACCACAAATGAGCTTCGTCGCTGAACACAATTTTTCGAAAAAAATGTGGATCTTCCTCCAACTTTGCCAGCGCCCATTCACCAAATTGGAAACGTTGTGGGAGGTCGTGTGGCTTCAATTCTTGCACCAGCTGTATCTTATAAGGTTTTACACCCAAATCCTGTCGCAAAATTTTCCACGTAGTGGAGTAACAGAGGCCCAATTGCTGCGAACGGCGGCGAATCGACATTTCACGGTCATCACTAACACTGGCGGATACAGCCGCAATATTTTCTCCAGAACTCACTCTACGTCTGCGTGTTGGTGGTATAATGTCCAATAATGTAAACTGGGTTCGAAATTTAGTCACAAGCTTCCAAGCTCCCTCAGTAGGCCGACCAAATTGCTCATAAATTGGAAGCAGTGCTCGATGCAATCTCTTAACCGAGCATGAATTTTGATAGTAAAATTCAATAATTTGCAAGCGTTGTTCGTTCGTAAGTCGATTCATGGTTAAATTATAGACCAAACTGAACAAGTTTGACAATGACACAAGACACAATTCACGCGTCATCTGTCAAAATCAATGTTGCCAAAAAGATACTAGCAAAAAAATCACCCATTATTACGCTGTTATCCCTAAGGTAATTAAATCTTACAATTATTATTAATAGATCAAATATACATAAATTATTGATTAAAATTTAAAAAAAGTTGAATTAATTTTTAATCACGCCAATTAAATAATTAAAAAAATTAAAATTTTTAAATATAAAACTCTATAGAGTCTTCTCGTCATTTAAAAAAATTTTAGCTTTTTAACTAAAAAATAAATTTTTAATATTTAAATATCCAACCATTCATTCCAGCTTCTAATTAAGAAACTAATAGTTATGCTACCTTAGCAGGGTCAAAATAGCGCGGCGATTTAAATACTCAGAGGGCAGGCTAGACCTAAAGTTAAAATCAATAGGACATGTTTTTAATAAACAGGTAAAAAATAATATTGCCGAATTCCTTTATAACTAATCTTAAATTCTTTAAATAAATATTACATTTCAAATTTATACTAATTTTACCATTATTACTTAATTATTTAAAATTTCACTTATTATTTTAATAAAAAAAGAAGCCACCTGCGGAAGTCTCCTTCCTACCATACATTAAAGGCATCACGGATAGAATAGGAAGTTTGCAGCAGAAACACAACGTGAAGGCCATTTAAAAGCCGACAAATAAAATCCTAACATCGGTAAAGGACCCTAGGGACACCCTGAGTGGTGTCGGCGTATACAGAATACCGTGTTCTTGTGGTAAAGTATACGTAGGCACCACTAAACGTAGCTTCCAAACACGCATCAAGGAGCATGAAAGAAACTGTCGACTAGGATAAACTGATAAATCAGCGGTGGCCGAACACGCACTGAACACCAAACTGAAGTTACAAAACTCTGAGAAATCTGTTATCTACATTAGTGTAGGTTGAGTCCGCACTTCTCATGCAAGATAAGTCCTTCCCTCCAAGTTTGTTTACCTATAAAGTTGTTTTCAAAAACCTCTAGTACTCCCTTCTTCTGAAAATAAGCTACCGAGGTATATGTATTCCTTACATCTCTTGATACCTTTGATTTCTTACTCTGGATCCTCTGCTCCATTTCCCACTCTCAGGTACTCTGTCTTAACTTTATTCATATTTATTCCCCACTTCTTGAACTCTTCATTTTCTAAACATGTAGTCCATATCCTCGTCGTCACTCGCAATAACCACCTAATCGCCTGCGAAAACAAAGTTGTCAAATGTCAATTGTTATTCATATCTATCCCGATTCCAGGTACCTGTCTTCTCCAATAAAGTTGGAGATAGGCAGCATATTTGCTTTGACATCGGGTACGTCTCTGATATGGAATCTCCTTATTAGACAGCACTTCTAACAATTTATTGACATTATCAATAGCTCTCACATAAACTCCCTTATTCTTATTTTCGTCAGTACTTGGAAGACGTTTCGTATGCTTTCTCCAAATCAAGAAATAATAAATCTGCCAACCGACATGACAAGTTACATCGTGTGGTTCATACAATAGGGCTATCCAGGTATACTAAGTTACATATAAATCCGAACACCCATTTCAAATGGTTTTATTTTAATAAAAGTTGGTGAATGTATTTATCTTACTGTAAATAACAAGTGAAAAAATTTTCAGCCTTATCAGTTGGACATTCCGGTTTTTATACTGCTTTTTTTTAATTCACTAACGCTCTAAAAATGAATATTTCAGCCGCAGTAAAGAATCAACGTTGGCGGATTTTGGTTCTTGGCATCCTTTACGATCGGTTACGATGCCCAGAGTACGGAGACCTGTACGATTTGGTCAACTTAATGAGTTTGATAGGGGCCGTATAGTGGGACTTCGGGAAGCTGGACTTTCTTTCGGGCAATTGCAGTTAGAGTGCAAAGAAGTGTAGACTCTGTGGTTAGGTGTTGTCAGGCATGGCTTCGAGAAGTCCGTACGCAAAGAATAAGGGGCACTGGACGCCGCCGTAGAACAACAGACCGTGAAGATCGCCGCCTAAGATTATTGGCCTTAAGGGACCGTTTATCCACTACCAGGTCCATTGAAAATGAATGGTTTGCAGAACACGGAAGATCTATTGGCATGCGAAGTGTTTACCCACGAATGAGAAGTTTTGGCTTGTTTTCATACCGGCCACACTGGGTCCTCCCTTTAACTCGAGAACACCGACGTAATCGCCTTGATTGGTGCAGACAACGGTCACTCTGGGATCAGGAATGGAACAGTATTGTCTTAGTGACGAGTCTCGATTTTGTTTAGGCATGCACGATGGTCGTGCCAGGGTTATAAGGCGACGTGGTGAAAGGAGGAATCCACAGTTTTTTGTTGAAAGACATGTTCATCACACTGTTGGAGTTATGATTTGGGGTGCTATAGCTTATCGTTCCACTTCACCTTCAATCTTCATCAGAGGTAACATGAACGCACAGCGTTATATCCACGAAGTTCTAGAACCCCATCTTTTACCCTATCCTGACACCCTGGCAGATCCAACTTTCCAACAAGATAATGCCCGACCACATGTTGCAAGAGTCACAATAGACTTCTTTCAACATAATGATGTCACATTGTTACCATGGCCACCAAGATCTCCCGACTTATCCCCAATTGAGCACGTGTGGGATATGATGGGTAGGAGATTGCTCAATTTGCAACGTCCTCCTCAGACTCTAGAAGCACTTCGAGAGGAGTTGGTGGTTGCCTGGAATGAGATACCACAGGAGGACATGACCACCTGATCAGAAGCATGCCTAGTCGCGTTGGAGAATGCGTAGCACATCAGGGTGCATCCACACATTATTAAAGGTCAAAGGGCTTTAAAGCAGTGCAACCATTTTGAAATTTTTATCATTTACTTATTATGCTTCATTAAGTACTTATACAAAATTTTATTAAAATAAAACCATTTAAACTGGGTGTTCGGATTTATATGTCACTTAGTATATATAAAACACCTCGAAAGCAACTTATCGCATCGTGACGATATTTTCAACCCGAATGTCCATTTATGTGCATGTATACAAGTGCTTCGAGATCAAGAACTATATAAAAGAGAGCGCTAGCCTTTTCATTTTCGAATGAATGAATCCAGCAAAGGACCTTTCGCTGCCAGACACCGGTAGAAAAAAACTTACAAAATATCACGCCATGCCGTCCTGTGATATCTACGAGCAACATTACCATCAGAATTACCTACTTCAGTATATTAGATTCTTTGGGAGCTTTTCTTTCCATGTACTTCTGCATGCATACATATCGACTGATTATATCAGCCTATTTTTAGCTTGAATAGAACAGGCCTACCATGGCACCTCTTTATGTCGAAAGTGTGATAAATTAATTAAAAAAAATTGGGTCGAAAAGTAATTTGGGTTGAACTATACTTTAGCGCATATCGCAAATATTTCATTTCTTATTTTAAAATGAAAGATTAGGATGTAATTTGCACGAAAATATCATTTTTCTTTAAGGAACCCTCTGCTTGCTATTTTATATAACTTCAAAGTTGCATTTTGGGTGCTAATACTGCTTTATAAGCTGTTTTCTTCTTGTGTATACAAAGGATTGTTCAAAATTATATGAATATACTGTAAGTTTAATGATGAAAATAGTTCATTGTTAAGTAGTCATTACTTTTATTTCAGATGATTATTTACATCACTACACCACCGTCACTGACATATTTCCTCCATCTAATTGCGATGGTGCCAAATCATGGATAGTAATATACCTTAATTTGGTTTGTTAAATTCTTACTTATATGCTTGCGCAAGAATGTGCAATCGGCACAGGATTGTCATGAAAATGCGATTTGGAGGTGTGGCCGGCAGGTTTAACTGTACTAAATCCACCTTGTGCCCTACGATAGCGTTAGCTAAAGAGACTTTGTTGAAGAATGTCTTATGCCCTTCACAAAAGTATACTTTACCTGAAGTCACTTGAAACACTGTGAAATACCGGGTGCGTTTTATATATCTATGTTTAACACGCTCTGTTGCTGCAAAAATCGCCAAATTTCGCAGCAAATATCCCCCGTATAAGATCAAAGGCAGTTTCACCGGTCCACGTGGAGTAAAGCACGCCTATGCGTGGACATAGCCAATGAGAAAGCGTGTATTTCAGAGCTCCGAACAAGTGCAGGTGGCTACTGAAAATTGAAACAGTTTAGCCAGTGCCGTGTAGCGGTGAATAAACGTGTTTTCTTTAGTCTGTCCGTGTTTTTCATAGATTTTATTAGTTTGTGTGTTTTTGACTTTTGAATACTCAGTTTAGTTGTTGATTTAATTGTTGTGTTGATTGTTCTTGTGTGTCCTAAATATGGCTCTTTGGAGACCTTGGGAAAATGCTCCAAGCCACGAGGAGATGGTTGATGAACCTGTTCAGGCAGAATTCTTTCATAAAGATTTAGAGGAACAGACCCAAAGAGTAATCCTAAATATGTATGATTGTCTGAAAAACGAAAATCCAGATTCCGCGCAAAATCACATTTTAAACAGAATTTGTATCCTGACAAAAACCAGTCGGTCTACCATTTATCGGGTTATAAAAAGGGGAGATGTAATCAATCATTACTTCCACAGAAAGCGCATAGGGCAAAAATTAAAAAGAATAGACGTGGGTTTTCAGGAAGATATTCGTCGTATAATATACGGATTTTATAAAGAAAATTTGGTGCCCACGTTGGAAATGATACGGGATAAATTAAAAGATTATCCTGAAGATTTTTATAATTACAAATGCTTAGACTCACTGCACTGTATTGTAAAACTGTGTGGTTTTCAATACAAATTTTAGATAAAAGAATGGTGATTATGGAGTCGACTCGAATCGTTGAATTGCGCCAAGAATTTTTGCACAAAGTTAAAATCTATACAGAGCAGAAAAGAAATCTGATTTACCTGGATGAAACGTGGTATGATACCGATGATGTTGTGCAGTACGGCTGGGTTGACGACAGCAACAAGTGCATTTTAAATGCACCATGCAACCGTGGAAAACGAATCATTATTCCCAATCACGGTACGTACGTTAACGTGTACGGTTCGTGCGCGAAATCGATTCCCAGTGAACAGAGTGACTTAAACAGATAAGTAATTTTGCTAATCCACATCTCACTTTATTAGATCTAATATCTATATATATACGGTTAATATTTTTGTTCTCATAACAATTGTTTTGATGTAAGGAATGTCTATCGATTCGGGTGGCCCTGGGCCACCCAGCAGCTCCATCAACACAAATGATGATAGTATAAAAGACATAAATACATTCAACCTACTTAATAAATACACTTGTAAAAATTCTGGTCCATACTACGTTTATGTAGAACATTTGCATAAAAATTTTGGACGTCTATTTCCCATGAGAATAGGTTATTTTCTGTTAAATAACGATACATTTAAACACGACATACAAGACATAACTTCAGTAGGTGTTAACAGGGTAAAAGTGGTATTTAAATCATACGAAATAGCGAACTCACTTATCAATCATGAAATTATAAAAAAAATCAATTGATCGCATACATTCCCACCTTTTTCAATCATCGCAGAGGCGTAGTAAAAATGGTAGACACTTTTTTCTCGGAAGAATATCTCCTAAAACACATAGAATGCGAAAATAGTAAGGTCGTCGAGGTTAAAAGGATGAAAAGGAGAGTTGCAGACACTGATGGCACATTTAAACTGATCAATCGTCAATTAATCATCATTACATTCGAAGGTAATACAATACCAAATAAAATAAGAATTAATCTCAGTTATTTTGCTGTTGAACCATATATACATCCCGTGGTCCAATGCTATAAATGCTTAAGATATGGACACACAATAAAATTATGCAAATCTCGAGAACAAAAATGTCAAAAATGCAGTACAGTTCACGTAGACAATGCAGACTGCCCTGGTAATTTTTGCATCTTTGCCAAAAATCGGAGCATACAACAATATCTAAAAATGCCCTATGTACACTAAACAATACAACATAAAAAAAGAAATGGCTACGCGAAACATTTCCTTCAAAGAGGCTGAAATTTAATTAACAACCCTTCTTACTCCAAAATCGTGACTAACAATCGTTTTGCAATTTTAAACGATTCTCAAAATTTTCCACCTTTACCTCAGACTCAATCAGAAACACAAAATTCAGCTCCAACTTATATGTTCCATAAACAAAAAACACAAGTTTCTAATAAAAAACGTAAATTTTCTTCCCCACCAACCACACCCACATCTAACGAAAAAAAATGCCTACCACCCAAACCAAAAAATAACTCATCACTCATCCCTAATCCACATCGACAAGATTTCATTGATTATAAAGAAAAAATTATAAATGAAATATCCAGCCTTGTAAAATCCATTTTCAATACGTATGATACTGAACCTAATTACCCTTAGAACAAAAAATCAGAGAACAAATTGAATCGATCTTTGAAAATGAAAATTCATCAGATGTAATGGTTATTAGTGACAATGAAAATGACAATGACTCAACCTACTAAGAAATTGAATATATTGCAATGGAATATCCTCTCCTTAAATAAAAGAAAAGCTGATCTTATTAATATTATTTCCAAAGAAAAAATCGATATTGCTGTACTTTCTGAAACATGGATCAAGCCTAACGCTGCTATCAATTTAAAAGGTTTCAATTGCATACAAAAAAATAGACAGGACGGTAAAGGAGGTGTAGCTATCCTTACTGCAAAAAGTTTACGTTTTAGACCTATCAATATTACTCCACCTTTCAACTGCTCTATTGAAATATGTGCTATTTTGTCGAACAAATTAACATAACTATAGTTTCCTTATATAAGCCACCCAACAAAAATGTTTCCGTAAATGACTGGGAAAATATTTTCTCTCAGTTTCCAAACAGTACGCTCTTTGCGGAGATTTTAATTGCCATCACTCCTTATGGGGATCAGCACAAGATCAAAACAATGGTAAGCAATTAATACAAGCACTCAACACTTACAATTTAATAGTTTTAAATGATGGTTGTCCCACGAGAGTAAGCAGACCCTCCGAAAATAGATCAGCCGTTGACCTTTCCTTAACAACTCCCCATTTGGTAGGTAAAGTACGATGGAATACGATTAGCGACAGTATGGGTTCAGATCACTTCCCAATTTTATATCGTTTAACTGTGATTACGTGCCGCAGCGCCTTCAACCTTCCACCAAATGGAACACCAAAATGCGCTGACTGGCCTCTGTTTTCACAGATAATACAAAATGATTTTGATATCCAATCTAATGTTGAAGAAATTAATATAAAACATTTTATCACTATCCTTAATAACGCTGCCAATTCTTCGATAAAAGTTAACCAACCCTTGATTATAAATACTCCTAAACCTTTATGGTGGGATACAGATTGTTCTCAGATGGTTGCTAAGAGAAAGTCGGCTCTTTATCAGTACAAAAATCAGTCAAATTGGGAAAATTTTTTAAAGTACAAACAAGCCGAATCCCAAACCAAATTACTCTTTACCAAAAAATGCAGAGATAGCTGGAAAATTTTTTTAAATACCCTAAATAAAAATACACCTATAACAAAAATTTAGAATTTTGTTAGAAAAATGAACAACAAAAAATACTGCAACTCAAGTTATAATTTTACTGAGGAAATGATAGATAGCTTACTGAACTTTTTTGCACCTGCTACAGTAATGAACTTTACACCTCCAGCAGGCAACACCAACTTAATGAGTAATTTTCCTGTTAATGACTTTTCATTAGCAGAATTTGAAGCAGCCCTACAAAACATAAAAATACAGCTCCAGGAATAGATAGTGTCACTTATAACATGCTAGAGAATCTACCTCTGAACGCTAAAATATATTTGCTAAATATATATAATAAATGGTGGCATTGTGGTGGTATTCCTAACGAACTCAAAGAAATTATAATTACCTTAATTTTAAAACCTCATAAAGACCCCAAATTTTCCCTCATCATACAGACCCATCTCATTAATGTCATGTATTATAAAATCATACGAAAGAATGGTCAAGGCCAGATTAGAATGGTATCTTGAATATAATAATAAACTGCCCATCACACAATATGGAGCGAGACGAGGAGTCGGAACACTTGAAGCAGTAGCACAATTAGTCACAGACGTACAGTGTGCGTTCTCGAAAAATGCATATGTCGCATGTATTTCATTGACATAAAAAGTGCTTATGAAACAGTTGATTTGAACATACTTGTTGAAAAAATTGTATCTCTTAATATTAATCCATTGATTGCCCAAAACATTGTGGAGTTGTTCAGGAATCGGAAAATATTCATTAGAGACCCGAATAATATGTTGCATGGCCCACGGGAAATTAATAATGGTCTTCCTCAAGGGGCGGTACTTAGTCCTATCCTATTCAACACATATACCTATGACGTGCACAATATTTTTAATCCAGATATAAAGTGCATCCAATATGTTGACGACTTCTGCTTCTATACGATACAAAACAATTATAGCCAATGCATCAAAGAGCTTAAACACATCCTCTATTGCCTTAAAATGTGGTTTAGTGATCACTCTATGACAATATCCCCAGAAAAATCCGCAGTCATGTTTTTTACAAGACATAGACTGCAAACCCCTCCAAATATAATGTTATGTGGAACTGATATACCGATAAAGAAGTCATACAAATATCTAGGTGTAGTCCTAGATAACAGACTTCTATGGAACGAACATATCAGCCACATCCAAAGAAAGTGCGAACGGGGGAATTAACCTATTGAAGTGTACCACTAAAACAAGTGGGGCGCAGATGCACAAACTTCGCTCCTATTCTACAAGGCATATATACGCTCAATCATTGACTATGGTTCTGTGTTATATAGTTCAGCAGCAAACTCACATTTGAAAAAATTGATAGGATACATATTGTGCCGTGAGAATATGTATAGGTGCTATGAAATCATCTCCCACAGATGCAATTTTGGCAGAAGCACAGGAACCGCCCCTGAGACTGAGAAGACTGCATCTATCTTATAAGAAAATAATTTCGTTAAAATATTTTCATTCCAACCATTTTTTAAATAAAACATCTTTATTTTATTCATAGAAATTTAACTAATAAATTTTGGTCAAAAAAGAATGACCCCCCATTTGTTGAGGCATACTCCGCATTTAATGAAATGATAAGTAAAATAACTTCTCACAATAGAGAACCTATTTTCGAACAAAATTTTCAAGCAATGGTGTTCAAACCAACTGTGCTCTTTCCTGCCTACTCCGACAACCCCTCATCTAATCGAGCATCACTTCTTTCAATTTTAGATCAATATGGCAGCTATCTAAAAATATACACTGATGGTTCAAAAACGAAAACGGAACAGGATGTGCAGTTCATATCCAGAACAATGTAAATCTACAGTATAGACTGAACGATTTATGCTCCGTATTCACTGCAGAGGTTTACGCTATAGAAGCTGCGTTGCAATGGTTGATGGAACAACCGCAACAGCATAATGCTTTAATAATGTCTGATTCTTCCTCAGCTCTAAGGGCAGTGAGCAATTTATCATTTCGTAGCTTTTCAAAATCAATCAGCATCTGTAAAATCAAAAAGCTCCTCTACGACTTAAACACAAGAGGTCAGATAATTCATTTTGTATGGGTAAAGGGTCATGCTGGATAACCGGAAACATGGCTGTGGATATCTTAGCAAAGCAGGCAACCAATCTAACAAATTTTACCAATAACAAACTCGAATACTATGATGTAGTCAACGCTGGAAAGAAGGAAATAAGAAAAAAATGGGAAGTGCACTGGAATCATTTTGCTGAATTATCTAATAACCATTATTCATTCATCCATCCTACATTGCCTAAAAAAATACCACATATTTTTGAGTATAATGTAAATAGACATTATTCAGTCACCATCACTCGTTTGAAGCTAAACCATGGAAGATTTCCTGCTCATCTCAATAGAATAGGCATTCTGGATACTTGTGTATGCGATTGCGATAGTGCATCAATTGCAGATCTAAATCATATTATTTTTGCTTGCGGAAAATACAATCAAGAACGCATAGTTCTTATTGATATACTGAAATCCAAATATCAACTCCCCACCAATATAAGCTCCCTTTTAAGCATAGGTGACAAGCAAATCCTAGATTGCTTGGTAAACTTCTTCCAAAGAATCAAAATGAACGTTTAGCTCACAATTAAACTTTAGATCAATAGTAACACTCATCTGTGGCAAATGGATAACTTCCAATGCCAAACCGATCGACAAAAAAAAAAAAAAAAAAAGAATCATTATTCTCCATGCTGGCAGTGAAAATGGATTTATACCTAATGCCTTGCTGTTATCTGCCAAAAATATCAAAGAATCATGTGCCGACTATCATGAGGACATGACCTCCGACTTATTTGAAAAGTGGATAGAGCAGCAGTTAATACCAAACATTTCCCCAAATTCAGTGATTATTATGGACAATGCGCCATACCATTCCCGACAGAAAAACAAAATTCCGAATACAGGCACAAAAAAACAAGACATTATTGATTTTATGAAGGATAAGGGAATGGAAATACCACAAAAATCAACCAAAGCCATATTACTGGATCTTATTAAAAGACAAAATTTGAAAAAGAGTATGTTGTTGACAATCTGCTTCAGCAAAATGGCCATGAAGTATTACGTCTACCTCCCTATTACTGCATTTTTAACCCGATTGAGTTGGTCTGGGCTGCTTTAAAAAAAAAGTAAGAAAACTTAATCAGACCCCTCAATTAAGTGAATCGCTATTGGCCACAATAAGAGATGCAGTATCTCATATTGCTGCCACAGACCTATGGAAGCAGTGTTCTAAGCATATTATTGAAAAAGAAAATGAATGTTGTGTTTTGCCTCCTGTAAATCCCGTTGTAATTCCTCTACAAGATGAATCTAGCGACAGCTCCGAAGGCGAGGATGATATATAAATACCTATAATGTAAGTCTTTATATACCTTTTTATATACCTACCTGCTATGTAAATATTTGCATATGTCAAACGTTGGAATTCTGTAATTTTTCCATTTCTTAACTTTCAGTCAACATAAATTAAACTCCCAATATAAGTATTTTTTATCCCAAATCAAAAAATAAGAAGATAGTAAAATCCATTTATTGTGATATAAAAACATTATATTATCGTTCTAAATAAATGACGGCACGCCTATGATACGTCATAAAATTACAAAGGACGCGCCGACCAAAGGTTTTTATGCTATTTCAAGTGACTTCAGATAAAGTATACTTCGGTTATTGTTTTTCCTATATTATAGTTATAATCTATTTATTTTTTGTATGTATGTACTTGAAGAATTATTTAAAGTGAAGCTGGTGCTACCAAATGTACTAGTTAAATGTGATATACTCGTGCATGAGAAATTACTGAAAAAGTAGCGGTTGCAAATCATTAAATAATGAAAACATAACAAAGAACATTGCAAGTTTTTTGATGATTTGATGAAATGATCGTTGATCTTTATTTAACCATAATTTTCGATATATATGTTGGGTGGACCTGGCGAGATGGTTCAAATCGACGAATCGACGTTGTGTATCTTTATAGTCAATGACCGCTGGTGCCTTTTGTATTTTTTATTTCACGCGAGCCGATAGTGCATTTCTTACTGTTTAGACACATACTGTTCAAAATTTTATCTAGTTTTCCAATAAATTAAGACTTTTATTTTGCAAATAACCTCATTTCTAATTACGTATTTCTCCCAAAAAAGGTACAACTTGGCAACAATGACATCACTTACCTGTCAAGAAATGAGCATTATAAAATGGCCATTGAGAATTGTTTTGTACTTTCAAATATTTCTTATAAATGCAAAAACTTTGATCTCATTGAAACTACACATCTGGTTTTAAAGCTTTTTTTGCAAAAAACAACAATTTTTTACAGTGTTACATGTATTTACCTCAGTACCATATAGTGTATGTTATATTCTTATAATTTAGACATTTAGAGCATCCTTTTTTACAAAAGCAAAACAAGACAGCATATAAAACAAAGTATTAACACCAAAAATGCAACTTGCAGTTAAAGAAAAAAAATTATATTTTCGTAAAAGTTACATCCTAATCTTCATTTTAAAGTAAGGAATGCAGTATTTGCCATATGCGCTAAAGTATAGTCTTACCGTAATTTGCCCTTGGTGCTAGCTGATGTTCTGGTCTCGAGCCCTACTTATTAGCCTTATGGCGGTGAGTACCTTTATCGTAACCAGAGCGTACGAGGGTGGTCCCAGAAGTACCCGACCCAACGAAGGAAACACAAAATTTTGTAAAAAAATTTATTTATTTGAGCGTACGAGGGGTGGTCCCAGAAGAACCCGGCTCAACGAAGAAACTAAAATTTTGTAAAAAGTGTGTTTTATTTTTGAGCTCTATACACTTTTCCCAGCGATGTTCAATAAGTTCGATACCCTTTTCATAATAAGAACTGTCTTGCTCCACAAAATAGACATTAACTGCCGACATCACTTCTTCATCGTTGGAAAATCTTTGACCACTGAGCCATTTTTTTCAAGTTTGCAAACAGAAAATAATCCGAGTGGGCTAAATCTGGTGAATAGCGTGCATGAGGTAGCAATTCAAACTTTAATTCGTTAATTTTGGCCAGTGCAATAACGGATTTGTGAGCTGGTGCATTGTCTTGATGAAACAACACTTTCTTCTTAACCAAATGCGGCCGTTTTTGCTTGATTTCATCGCTCAAAGAATGCAATAAGTTCGCATAATACTCGCCGTTGATAGTTTACCTTTTTTAAGATAGTCAATGAAAATTATCCACGCGCATCCCAAAAAAACCGGCGCCATAACCTTGCCTGCAGATGAAACGGTCTTCGCCTTCTTGGAGCCGGTTGTCCCTTCTGAGTCCATTGTTTTGATTGTTCTTTTGCCTTGTCACATATGCTTTATAGGTTGCATACTTTCTAATACAATATTTTTCAAACAACTATCGCCATCTCTAGGTCAGGCAGGGTACTTCTGGGACCGCCCTCGTACAAAGTTGAGTCAGACTTTATACATGATGCATACACAAAGTCAGTTTGTCCAGATGGACCCATGTTTCATCCATGGTTATGAAACGACGCAAAAATTCTGCTTTGTTGCTGCGAAACTTCGCTAAACACTCAATTGAAACATCTTCACGGCACTGTTTTTGCTCGATTGTGAGCAATCGCGGCACCCATCCTGCACACAGCTTTCTCATGTCCAAATTTTCAGATAATATGCGATGAATCGCACTTTTAGAAATGCCTACTGTGTCTGCTAGCTCGCGCACCCTCACTCGACGATCATTCAGTACCGCTTTGTGAATTTTCTTCACCATTTCTGGAGTCGTCACCTCATTTGGTTGACCACTGCGATGCTCGTCTTGGCAGCCTATACGTCCTCATTTAAACTCTGCTACCCAATATTTTACTGTTCAGCTTTTATATTGGTTGGGCTGAGGCCTTTGAAATAAAAGTATTGTATCACATATCGATGACCGATTTTCTCAATTTTCACAAATTCACTGAAAACGTTCAGTATTGATGGCTGCCAAACAAATACTAAACAACGTGGCGACTTCAAACTTGACACATATGCTTTATAGGTTGCATACTTTCTAATACAATATTTTTCAAACAACTATCGCCATCTCTAGGTCAGGCCGGGTACTTCTGGGACCGCCCTCGTACAAAGTTGATTCAGACTTTATACATGATGCATACACAAAGTCAGTTTGTCCAGAAATGGGAAGCTGGGGGTCATCGTAATGTATAATAATGATTAATAATGATAATAATCGACATCGCCATACCAAGCAATAACTTACTTACAAAGCATAACGAAAAACTCGCCGAAGTATAGGGAGGTCGAACTTCAAATCAAACAACAGTGGAAGATCGACAGAGTTGATACTATCCCAATCATTCTGTCATCAGCCGGAGTAATCCCAAGAAAGCTGCTGCAGAACATCAAGAAATTGGGGCTCATGACAATATTTGCAAGACGACGCAGAAAGGAGTTTTATTAGCAACTGATCGGACAGTTTTAAGTAACAAGCTGCGATAAAACTCGCACCCTTTGATGTCGAAGGCATCTGGATGAGTGAGTGTCACCCCAGTGATAATAAAAATGCCATGTGGCTAATAAAAATAATAATAATAGTGACAGGGTTCTGAGCACTGCCTGTGATATTGTGAGGAGTACCGAACCCCTCATCCGCTTTGTGCGTGAGCGCGAGAATGCGGGTAACGGAGCTTTTCTTTTTAAAGCAGCGAAAAGATCAGCCGAGGAACTCAGTCTGGCACTTGAATTTAAGCGGGATTGCCGGAGCTGGCTCCTGGCCAACTGAAGAGCCCCATAAAACTGCTGAAACAAGTTACCTAGCGACAAGCCTATGCATGGAATCTTCTGCAGACACATGGAGAAATATGGCTTGTCTAAGCAGTTGACCTTTTTATTTCTAAGATCTAATAGGTTAAAGACTGAGATAAAGGATTCACCATGGCTTGCCAAGATGGTGTCATCCGTCAGTATCTACCATGGAATGCGATATTTATTCACCGTGTACCTTTGACGTTAGTAACTATTTATTATTATTATTAAACATTTCAAACTCATTTTGCATGCGAGTTCCACCCGCGAGCATACGAAATTTTTGTGGAAGGTTCACAAGTCTGATTAATCTCACTCAACACATCTTAGGCCTAAGTTTGCTATACATTCCACTGGGAACAAGAGAACAAGTCTAAGGGCAAGCTTTCACTGGCGTCATTTTCGCGCAAATGGGTATAACGGTTGCTTCTTAAATCAGGCAGTGCGCGTCGTGTACCTAATTACAGTATTACTGTGCTATCGGTTGTAGTGGTTTGGTTACTTGAAAGGTGATCAAGCAAGCACTTTGTACTGCGTGGATCTCTAACCATAATACTTTTATATTCGTGATCATGACTGTCTTAAGCCAAGTTTATAAAAATGATGTGCTGTTATCTTCATATTTATGGCTTACGATTTTATTGTTATTGAATATCCGCAGGTGGGACGCCTCCAGTTTCCAGGGGTTGTTATGGGACTTTCGGAGCCCGATTGCTAGGTTAAGGTAGTTATATTAATTCCTGCTCGGTTTCCTCTGCAGGAGAAACGTCCGATCGCTTTGGGCTTTGACACGGCAACGTGATATCCTGATTTCTGGACTGCTTTTCCTAAAAATCGTTAAACTCAGCATATCTGTCCGGACACCTAGCGACAAAATAGTCTGTCTGTGTGGCGAATCCTTACTAGTAGTCTGGATACACTAATGTAGTGGTAACTAGCAGATTTGTGCATGTCATGTCACGCGGGGTGCTCATAAGTTTTTTTCCCAAAAATAGGTGTCGACAATTAAGTCATAATCCCTTATCGCTTTCCAAACGTTGATAACTTTATTGTCGATCCGTCACCAAGTGAGTGACCTTTATGATGTCCTGATATTGTTGCCCATATCGAATTGTTTACGTACTGCCCTTGTAATAAAATAAAGAGGTACAGAGTGGTGCTTTGAAATCTTTTAAAGCGTGTTTGTTGTATACTAAGTGACATATAAATCCGAACACCCAGTTTAAATGGTTTTATTTTAATAAAAGTTGGTGAATGTATTTATCTTACTGTAAATAAAAAGTGAAAAAAATGTCAGCCTTATCAGTTGGACATTCCGGTTTTATACTGCTTTTTTTTAATTCACTAACGCTCTAAAAATGAATATTTCAGCCGCAGTAAAGAATCAACGTTGGCGGATTTTGGTTCTTGACATCCTTTACGATCGGTTCGATGCCTAGAGTACGAAGACCTGTACGATTTCGTCAACTTAGTGAGCTTGATAGGGGCCATATAGTGGGACTTCGGGAAGCTGGACTTTCTTTTCGGGCAATTGCAGTTAAAGTGCAAAGAAGTGTAGACACTGTGGTTAGGTGTTGTCAGGCATGGCTTCGAGAAGGCCGTACGCAAAGAGCAAGGGGCACTGGACGCCGCCGTAGAACAACAGACCGTGAAGATCGCCGCCTAAGATTATTGGCCTTAAGGGACCGGTTCTCCACTACCAGGTCCATTACAAATGAATGGTTTGCAGAACACGGAAGACCTATTGGCATGCGAAGTGTTTACCGACAAATGAGAAGTTTTGGCTTGTTTTCATACCGGCCACACTGGGTCCTCTCTTTAACTCGAGAACACCGACGTAATCGCCTTGAGTGGTGCAGACAACGATCACTCTGGGATCAGGAATGGAACAGTATTGTCTTTAGTGACGAGTCTCGATTTTGTTTAGGCATGCACGATGGTCGTGTCAGGGTTAGAGGCGACGTGGTGAAAGGAGGAATCCACAGTTTTTGTTGAAAGACATGCTCATCACACTGTAGGAGTTATGGTTTGGGGTGCTATAGCTTATGGTTCCAGGTCACCTTTAATCTTCATCAGAGGTAACATGAACGCGCAGCGTTATATCCACGAAGTTCTAGAACCCCATCTTTTACCCTATCTTGACACCCTGGCAGATCCAACTTTCCAACAAGATAATGCCCGACCACATGTTGCAAGAGTCACAATAGACTTCTTTCAACATAATGATGTCACATTGGTACCATGGCCACCAAGATCTCCCGACTTATCCCCAATTGAGCACGTGTGGGATATGATGGGTAGGATATTGCTCAATTTGCAACGTCCTCCTCAGACTCTAGAAACACTTCGAGAGGAGTTGGTGGTTGCCTGGAATGAGATACCACAGGAGGACATTGACCACCTGATCAGAAGCATGCCTAGGCACGTTGGAGAATGCGTAGCACATCAGGGTGCATCCACACATTATCAAAGGACAAAGGGCTTTAAAGCAGTGCAATCATTTTGAAATTGTTATCATTTACTTATTATGCTTCATTAAGTACTTATACAAAATTTTATTAAAATAAAACCATTTAAACTGGGTGTTCGGATTTATATGTCACTACGTATATTTAAGTTTATCGTTCTTTACATCCTCTTACAAAGGTTACATAGAAATCCACGGTCACTGACGGACTCATCAGTAAAAATTATCCTTGAAGATCCGCTAAAATATTTTTTATCTGTCTTCAATATGGGATCAACTACGCGACCCACATTTAGCAACGTGTCGATTCCACGTGACCCAGATAAGTTTGTGTTAATTGGCATCTATCTTTCGGTCTTCTCCCCATATCCACACCTTGTTTGTTCTCCCGTTTTGCAAACATAAAGCCTGCTTGCTGCAGGTGGGGAGCATTATCTAATTTATTCACGCTTAGGCGTCTGTTAGTTGTTGCCTGGGAGATTTAGCTAACGCGCTGGATCCTCCAGAAGTTATTGATAAAGCGTTTTGCAACG
This sequence comes from Acanthoscelides obtectus, assembly GCA_963669975.1. Classification (NCBI taxonomy): domain Eukaryota; kingdom Metazoa; phylum Arthropoda; class Insecta; order Coleoptera; family Chrysomelidae; genus Acanthoscelides; species Acanthoscelides obtectus. The sequence goes on along the minus strand of CAVLJG010000007.1, from coordinate 16,834,370 downwards.
AGGAGACGCACTTTGAATGGGAGTCTGGAAGTTAGCAACTCTGCGATGAAGTATTTGCCAAGCTTTCCTGTTTTCTGGATTGAATGAAGGGTAATCGCTCAAAATCACATATCTCAAGCCCTTTTGGGGTTATCTAGAGCTAGATCGTCAGCCATTTGAGATCACTGAAAAGCTTGGAGTAATAAGGGACCTAAGCCACATTTGAATAAAATGAATAAACACAAAGCTGTAAAGGATTTCAACTCCTATTTAATGGAATTCATGAACAATATCTTGTTTGTCAAGAGGGACAACTTTTTAACCAAAAACTACTTCATCCCTTTCACTCTCAGCTGCTCAGCGTCATTGCCACAAAAATGATAAGTGACGACGGGTATCAAGTAATAGCTTGTTTGAAACGTCTTTTAAAGTCATTTGTTTTGACGTTTGATTTTTCAAAATCCGTCGATTACTCAGGCTGGATCTGTTGCAAATAAAAAGCGTGATCATCGGAGAGTATTGGATGAAGCCGCCAAAGTTGAAGTTTTGGGTCATTTTGAAATAAATCCCAATACTTCATTACGCAAAATTGTTGCTGCGACTGGTATTTCATTAGGCTCTGTAGACATAGTTACTAAACTTCATAAATTCCATCCATTCAAAATGAAAATGTTGCAAGACTTAACCGGAGATGATTTCGATAGGCGATTTGAGTTTATAAACAATAATAGGAGAATTTTCAAGGTTTTAAGTACACATGGTCTAGATTATTAAATGCAAAAATGTCATGGACATGATCAAAACGTCGATGAAAACCTCGCTTATAGACTCTGATTCTTTGCACACATATAAATAGTACATGCTTAATAATAATAATCAAAAAACGGCATCGAGTTTTAAGATTTTATATCTATATACATATATGTCATCTGAAACGACCATTGGTTTACTATCTCATAGAATATTTTAGTATTGCACATGTTTATACATGTGTTGATAAATCATCAACGAAATATTAACCGAATAAGTACATATACGAGCCCCTTCACACTTCAGTTGGCCCAACTATTCAAATCTTAGTTTTTTCTTATCAAACACAAATAATCATATAGTAGAAAACACCACCTTTATCACTCTCTAATCAAATTTGCAGCATAAAAATAACACATGTTGCAATTACATAATTGTTTTTATTAATCACAGCAGATAATTAAATTTTTTAATTCTGGGAAATCAAACTCAGAAATTGCAACTTTGTTAGACTTATCGCGGTACAGTGTGAGAAATATTGTTAGAAGATATAACGTAACTGGTTCAGTTAATATTAAGCCACGATATGTGAAAAAAAGTAATATCACAAATGCCGAACGAAGAGCATTAAGAAGAATAATCGTGAAAAACAGGCGTGCCAATTATTTACAATTAAGTGCTCTGTGGAGTGATGCTGTTGGAAGGAGACTTTCGAGGTCCACAACTCATAGAGAGGCCCAGAAACATGGATTTAGCACTTGCAAGGTAAGTTTTCTTATAAAAAAGTGAAGTAAAAATCCTAAAGTTGCACAACTTGTTTATAGGTCAACGAAAAGCCACTATTAACTCCACTGCAAAAGAAAAATCGGCTTAGATGGGCTAAAGAACATAGACAATGGACACCTCAATAATGGTGTGCAATACAATGGAGTGATGAGGCCCGATTCGAAGTTTGTGTTGGTGACAGTCGCAGTAGAGTTATTCGCAAAAAAAATGAACCATTCCATGTTGACTGTCTGAAGAGAAAAGATAAATTTCCAGCATCCATTATGCTCTGGGGCAGTATGTCATCGAAAAGAGTATTAAAACTTCATTTTATTGATGGAAATGTGGATACAAACAAATATTTGGCTATTTTAGATGAATCGCTTTTACCAGTGATGGAAGAATGTTTGACACCCGGCAAAGATTTTGTGTTTCAGCAAGATGGTGCAGCGTGCCATGCCTCAAAAAAGGTTATAATATTAATGGAAGAAAATAATGTACCACCTTTGAAATGGGTTTCTAGCAGTCCAGATCTGTCACCTATTTAAGCTTTGTGGCAGGAGATGAAAAAGGTTCTACGACAACATCCTGCTCATACAATCACCGAGCTGAGACAAAAGCTTCAAGAAATATGGGATTGTTTTACACCAAATTTTTGCCAAAACTTGGTTAACACTATGCCCCAAAGAATTTCAGCCGTAATAAAAAATAAAGGTGATGTTACCCAATGGTAATCTTTCAATTGTTGCTTTGTTAACTTCGTGCATTCATTCGCAAATTGTTTATTTGTTCAGATGTTCTATTAGTTATAGGTCTAAGTGATTTCAAATATGTATTTTTTACGACTAGAGTGTATCTAAAATGTTTTTGTGAAAATGAATTGTCTTAGAAGTAAATAGTTTCGTCATGTTTAGTTTATAAAGGCATATTTTGGTACAAGTCTTGAAGTGGGCCAACTGAAGTGGGAAGGGGCTCGTAGTCTCATGTTTGAGTTTGGTGCGGATGATGGTATACAACAAGGTACTTCCAAATCCTTTCGATGAGATATATTTCCTTTATACAATTCGTTGTGAAACCGACATTTATATACTAAACAGGTACATACACTGCAAAATTGAAGAGTTTTTTGTGCGTACGAAAAGAAGCCTTGATAGGCACGTGAATCATACCTGCCAATCACGTTAAATCCCAATCGAGTTTTTCCGCGAATTGAATCGAACATGTGGATCTGTCAATAACAAAACACACGACTGGTCACCATTGCAATGCAAAAATCTATAAAAAGCCTGAATCAGAAGTGAGTGCTTTTAAAGCTTCCTGCGTTATTTGTCTGTGTTTATTCTCCCTAGTACATTAGGACCTCAAGTTTCAAAAATAGAAAACATTGCCTAACAATTAGTAGATGATAAAAACAGATATGGTCACTCCAATTTTGTGGCGAACGCAGAACCTATACATCAAGATACCACAAAGATATGGTGTTTAAACCGACTAAGAACCAACTTAAACCTCTTCTGGTAAATTATTCAATATTCTCGAAATTATAGAAACAGTGGAACTGTCGTAACGACCAGTTCTCGATGCCGAGCGTAATCTCTTATAAACCGACGACAGCGTTGCGCGGGAAGTGCAAAGTCAACCTACTTGACGCTATTTTTCATTAAAAGGTAAGCCAAGAGATTTGGTAAGTGCATGTATATAGGTTTAAGGAATATTCACCACCTGCCTCTTAAAGGCAACACAATTTTCATGCTAATAAGGTTTTTGTGACAAAGTAAAGACAGCTCCGGAAATGATAGATGTGTTTACGTGGAGAATATAACGGCAGTAGCTTTTGTAAGATCCAATTATTTCTACGCATGGGCGCCCGCAGGGGCTGCCATGGAAGACATGCCCTCCGCCACACCTAAGAATCTGATTGAACCCTAAAATTTGCATATTTAGCATGATTTTGTGTACCATTTTGAGGACTCTTAGGATTTGCTAGTGCGGGCGCCCCTGTTGCTACGTAAAACGTAATTACTGAGCTCGACTAGAATCTCTAATATCCAAGCAGCACTGTGAGAGACAATAGTTCACAATACGTCGAATCTAAAGCTCAAAAATACTCATACAATACAAATTTTCTGGCTACTTCAGGTTTTAAAATATACTAAGTGACATATAAATCTTTAATAATGTGTGGATGCACTCTGATGTGGTACGCATTCTCCAACGCGCCTAAGCATGCTTCTGATCAGGTGGTCAATGTCCTCCTGTGGTATCTCATTCCAGGCAACCACCAACTCCTCTTGAAGTGCTTCTAGAGTCTGAGGAGGACGTTGCAAATTGAGCAATCTCCTATCCATCATATCCCACACGTGCTCAATTGGGGATAAGTCGGGAGATCTTGGTGGCCATGGTAACAATGTGACATCATTATGCTGAAAGAAGTCTATTGTGACTCTTGCAACATGTGGTTGGGCATTATCTTGTTGAAAAGTTGGATCTGCCAGGGTGTCAAGATAGGGTAAAAGATGGGGTTCTAGAACTTCGTGGATATAAAGCTGCGCGTTCATGTTACCTCTGATGAAGATTAAAGGTGACCTGGAACCATAAGCTATAGCACCCCAAACCATAACTCCAACAGTGTGATGAACATGTCTTTCAACAAAAAACTGTGGATTCCTCCTTTCACCACGTCGCCTTCTAACCCTGGCACGACCATCGTGCATGCCTAAACAAAATCGAGACTCGTCACTAAAGACAATACTGTTCCATTCCTGATCCCAGAGTGACCGTTGTCTACACCACTCAAGGCGATTACGTCGGTGTTCTCGAGTTAAAGGGAGGACCCAGTGTGGCCGGTATGAAAACAAGCCAAAACTTCTCATTCGTCGGTAAACACTTCGCATGCCAATATGTCTTCCGTGTTCTGCAAACCATTCATTTGCAATGGACCTGGTAGTGGAGAAACGGTCCCTTAAGGCCAATAATCTTAGGCGGCGATCTTCTCAGTCTGTTGTTCTACGGAGGCGTCCAGTGCCACTTGCTCTTTGCGTACGACCTTCCCGAAGCCATGCCTGACAACACCTAACCACAGTGCTAACACTTCTTTGCACTCTAACTGCAATTGCCCGAAAAGAAAGTCCAGCTTCCCGGAGGTCCCACTATACGGCCCCTATCAAACTCACTAAGTTCACGAAATCGTACAGGTCTCCATACTCTAGGCATCGTAACCGATCGTAAAGGATGTCCAGAACCAGAATCCACCAACGTTGATTCTTTACTGCGGCTGAAATATTCATTTTTAGAGCGTTAGTAAATTAAAAAAAAGCAGTATAAAAACCGGAATGTCCAACTGATAAGGCTGAAAATTTTTTCACTTGTTATTTACAGTAAGATAAATACATTCACCAGCTTTTATTAAAATAAAGCCATTTAAACTGGGTGTTCGGATTTATATGTCACTTAGTATATAATGTTTCAGAGATAACAAACATTTTCGGTGTATTTCCAAATGCTATTGAAATTTAAAAAGTTACAATACTGAAATGGAGACCTTACCTAACTTTCATGTCACATGCCTCGTAGCCCTCAATGAAAAATTAAATGCTTTTAGCTTTTACTTACAATGTTTTTAATTGTGGTGAGCAAAAGTACCTACTTGCGTTTTCTCAATTGAAAGGTCGTTTATCAAGAGTTAATGCCTGAATTAGTCCATGTTTTTCTAGGCCAAATGAAAGCATATGAAAGCTATTGGTGTTTACGTCACTACTTCCATTCCTACTATACAGTGGGTCGCAACTACAACCTGGATGGCAGTGTACCACTCCAGTATCGCAATGCTTCAAAAATACATCTAGTTTTGGTATAACCAGACACGCCACCCTCGATCATCGCCCCAAAAACGTCAAACGATTTAGAGAACGCGGAAACACACCTAGAATTGGTGCCGCAACACACGGGTTGACTATTATACAATCGTTGACTACTAATGTTGCATCTGTATTGCTCATGGACCCGAAATAAGAGAAATAGCACTTCGATACCTCAAGGGCATCATGTAGCTTGTCTTGAGAGAATAATATAAGAGTCAGGTGACGGAACAAAATATCTGAGCATTTGGAAAAACCTGGAAGTGCTAATATGAAGATTCACCTGACAACTTAAAGAATATCTTTCCTTCAAGGTCACTCAACCATATTAGGCCAAAATCTACAGAGGAAAAAATGTTATTTGATTTTACATAGAACGATTCTTTGACATACGGTTGCTAATACCATGCGACTATTGTAAGCTGTAAACATTTGTAAAACCTCTTAAATTCGATAATATCAATTATTTTGACGCCTCTCTTTTAGCCGATATATAGCCATTACCGAATTCATTTTGGCAAAGCAACGCGACAGTACAATTTTCAACACCAATTTTAATGGTCCTCCTTGTTTATTGGATGTCCAAATAACGCTTTTTTGACACGGATAAATAATTCAGTGCAGGATTTACGTTGTAATAGTAACTTTTTATTAAGTCCTACTTTTAAAGAATAACCTCTTTACTTTGCGAGAATACCCCCTTTAAGAGAGGTCCATGTGATTTTTGCACATAACTGTGCTAGATAAATTACCTCTGTTTGATAGACCATATCGTTGAGGCAACCCCAATGAAAAAATCCAGTGGATTTACGTCGGGAAATCTTGGTGACCCGTGTATAAGACAAGACGTCTAATCCAATTTCCTGGATAATGATAACACTGGACAACAAATTTTAGTTTTTTAATTGTATCTTGTGGGAAAAGTGCACTTCTTTGTTAATTTTGGGGCGCTGAATCCAAAATGACAATGAAATCAAAAAATTAGTTGCGGTTTAGAAAAAACTTTTTATTTTTAAGGATATATTAAAAAAAGTAACAAGATTCATATACTTATAAGAATCACTATATGCGCTGTCTTTTTGCTGTTCTTTTATGGATCGTTTCTGGAGCATCTCTACCAAGAGTCCAACAGTAGTCTGCAAGCATGGAAGGATTCCACTTTCCCTGGTACCTTTTTCCATTGTTGAAATATCCTGATGAAAACGTTCGCCGTCCTCATCACTTACGGCTCCGCAATTGTCAGGAAAAAAGTCCAGGTGTGAGAGTAGGAAATGTATCTTAAGAGACATATTACAGCCCATCTTTTGATACGATGACAGCATATTTTTGACAAGGGTTTTATAGTTGTCAGCTTTTCTATTTCCCAAGAATCTAGTGACCACCAGACGGAAATCATTCCAAGCAGTTTTTTCAATACCTGTAGAGTGTTTTCAAACTGTTTATCTTTCAAAATATTTCGAATCTGTGGCCCAACAAAAATACCTTCTTTAACCTTTGCCTCACTTAGTCTTGGAAATTTCTGACGCAGGTATTGAAAAGCTGACCCATCTCTATCTAATGCCTTGACAAAGTTTTTCATTACTATCCCATTCACACAAAAAACAGCAAAACTTTGTGTAGCCTAGCTGCAGCCCAAGTAAAAGTGCAACAACTTTCAAATCGCCACAAATATGCCATTGGTGCTCATCGTATTTTATGCATGTCAATAGGTACTTCATATTGTCATATGATTCTTTCATGTGAACTGCATACCCTACAGGAAGAGATGGTAAAATATTTCCAATATGCAATAACACTGCCTTTAAACTCAATGTTGAACTGTCTATAAACAATCTCCATTCTTCTGGGTTATAGTTTATATTTAAAGCCGCCATTAAGCCGTTAATGTTACTGCAGAAAACCAAGTTATTCTCCATATTGAAAAATGGTTCTAAGTCTTTGTGCCGTTTACGAAAAACACATACCGAAACATCGTCTTCTAACAAGTTCCACTGCTGCAGTCTTGATCCAAGTAACTCTGCCTTACATTTTGGAAATTCTAAATCTCTTACAAGATCATTTAATTCTGACTGTGTTATTTTGTGCTAGTGATGTAAAATAATTAAGTAACGCTTACAAAATAATCGTTACAAATGAGTAACTAAATGTAACGACTCCTACTTTTGAAAAGACTCGTTACTTTTTATTTGAATTCGTTACTTTGAATGCGATACGGTCTTTTTCTATGTACATGTATACTTTTTAATTACTGTTAGTTACTACACTATACATTACTTTAGATACAAACGTTACTGGAATCTAATGTAGCCAGTACTGCCAGCGTCAGCAGCAAGTGACTTGGTTCTTGGATGTAAACTGGGTGGAAATGAAATGATGCGAATATCGTTAGGCTTAGGCAACTTTAGATACTCTTCTATCAAAAGAGTTGCGGACTGCGGAGCTTTAGGTTGGCAATGTTTGTGTACACCTGTACACCTTTCATTTGACTTTGAGAGCTACCGGTTGGCGGGTTGTTACTGGTTTGGACGTTGCCGTACAAGCTCGAGCAATAATATAATTATTTGTACAAAAATATGGAATCATCCGCGTCCGGTTCAGGAGAATCGCAAACTCAAAAAAGAAGTGTTATTTGGATGCATTTCACCAATATATCGGAAGCTAATGCAAAGTCTAATCTTTGTAAAAATATTTATTCGCATAAAAATGGAAACATTAGCAATTTAAGGAAGCATTTGAAAACTAAACATTCGACTCTTTCATTGGAAGGAGAAAGGGCAAAACGGCGGGTGGAAGACGAAAATATGCCTAGGTGCAAAGGAACTTAGTTTCAGGTATGTTTTATTATTAAAAGTATTTTGTTGAACACCATTTACAGTGGAGTAACCAGACTGTTAAGTAGGGCAGGGGAGTAACCAGACTGTTAGGGCAGGGGACGCTACTCAGCTAAAGTAAAGAGTGAGGAGAGTGGTTCCTCCACGGTCCCCATCTGGTTATGCCACTTGTTAAATACTATTTACAGCGTACAGCCAACGAACCAGACGTCACACAACGACGAGTTTAAAATATAAGTACCTTCTACGTATCAAATATCAAAAAAAATAATAGGCAAGGCATTAGACAAAAAATAATAATTGGATCAATCCCAAAGTAATAATTTGATATAATATATAGAATGTAGGTTCTAAACGAAATGTCCAAATAGTAACTAAACTAACGAGTCCAAAGTACGAAAGTAACGAGTCCTTGCAAGTCCTAAAAAGTAACGAAACTTTGCATCACTATTTTGTGCGGTTGGTGGTATGACGTGCTCGGTATAAAATCAGGATCTCTTGACGTTGATGGCATATCTTCTTCCTGACGAATCACTCGATCGCCATGATCTGATTCGTTTTCTGATTCGAAAGTGCAGGATTCTGGGGGTTTTGGAATAGGATTTTCGTCATTGTGAGGCACAGGTCTCATCGCAGATGGTATGTTTGGGTAGTTAATAACAGATTTTTTTTTCTTGGACATACCTGTGGCTTGTCCAACACAAGGTACTATGCAAAAGTAACAATCATTAATATGATTTGTAGGCTCTCTCCAAACCATTGGGACAGCAAATCGCATAGACCGTTTTTGCCATTTAACCAGCTCCTCAGACTTGAAGCACATGTATTACAGCAGATGTGGGGTGCCCACTGTTTGTCTTGATCACCTAGTTTACAACCGAAATAATGCTGATATGCATTTGTTATTAGTGGAGTAATAGACCGTCTCTGAGACGCAAAAGTCACATCACCACACACGTAACAAAACTGATCTGGATTGTTTACACAGTTTCGAGACATCTTGCATGAACGCTGTCAGCCAACTGAGGAAAAAATGGCTAATATAAAACAATATAATGTACACGTATGTATAACGTAACACAATCATGCCAATTACATCATCTTTCCTTGCCGAATACGTATAAAAATGTAGCACGTGCATTCTTGTGAATTACAGTATATTAACACTGTCACAGCAGGAACACATATAATTACCGTATCTCTAAAACTTGAACTAATACTGAAAAAATAAGTTTCATTCCGGTTTTAGCACATTAAAAATAGTAATATTTTGTTGATTTTATTTAGGATATTTTTTGGCTGTTGATCAGTGTAATTTTATTGCAATAATGGAATTGAATAAGCAACTTTTTGAAATATATTTGGCATGGTGGTGCTAGTCCATTCTTTGTTACCACAGGGTGTCAAAGCTAGATTGGTTTTCAATGAAATGTAGAATTAGAAGAGTTCTCGTGTGGATTTTGCTATAATATTAATGTAATGTAACACTGATTTTGATGAAACAATCAATTGTGATTATTTTGGAGGTAAACCCAGCTTAAAAAATGTATTTTTGTACAAATAGCAACAATTTAATTAGACGAATGTCGATTTTTCTAAAGACATTTATTACTGTATATCTCGCAAACCATGAGACCTTTGACTGAATAAAATTCGGCCAAGCAACAGGTCACCATGTGACCGCAGTGGCGTTTAGGCTTGCATTCAACCCCTTTTCCATAAAATCTATAATCTGCAGCCTGTGTCTACTTTATTTCTAAATAGTAAAACGTGTCTAAGTCTATCACTATTATATTTTCTAGAAAGAAGTGCTTAGAATAACTGACACAATAGTGTTGATATATTATTTATTTGCTGTACAACAAACACGTCATTTTTCCAGTAAATAGATTTCGAGCCAACTATTCAAATTATTCCTCGTTGATGGCGGTTAAGACGGTATAGTAGGAAAATGAGCTCCGTAGGAGCTGAAATTGTAAAAGTATACAGGGTGTTTCAGTTCATTGTTGCATAACTTTAAGATTCGATAGAACTTTTAAAATTAATGCATAAAGTCTATATACACATGGGTCGAAAAATGCCTGGCTTCCGAAATACAGAGTGTTTAAATTTACTTTCTAAAATAGTTTTTTTTTAAATATTTCGAACAATATTTGATGTATAACAGTGAAAATTAGTATACAAGGGTTTTTTGGTACGATAAAACGAACCATGGGCATAGTTTTACTGTAGCCGCTAGAGGGCGCTCTCTACTGTACCTGTGGTGTATTAAAATGCCCGAAAAAATTATCTTAGTGCAATTTTTTGCTTTTTGAATAAAAAAACTGATTCTTCGCACTTTTCAACATAAAAAAGCTCTCTTGTGAATTTTCGTTACAGTTAGCCGTTTTTTAGATATTTCGATTTTTAAGGTTCGATGCATTTTTATTATTTATGATAAAATAACGTTAAAAGTCAGTATCTGGATAACTTTTAGAAGTAGGCTGTTCCTGCAAATATTTTGAAATTGAAAGCAGAATAAGGTTAAACGTCAATTAGTTGACAGTTAGTTTTGTTGTGTTGAAACCTGAAACGTTTTTTGCAATTGTGAATGCACGAATTTAGTTTCTTTTACCTGTTTTTTTTTGTAAGTTTTATAAAAATGCCATTTTTATTCTCCAATCAAGAGTTAGTGGATATTCATTTTGTGTATGGCTTTGTAAATGGAAACGCATCAGAAGTAGCCAGAGAATGCCCACGAAGTTTTCCAAACATCCAACTCGCTCAGTATTTATAAGAGTACATCGCCAAATAATTGAAAATGGTTTTGGAAATCTCCAAAGGGATCAAAACATAAATTTTCGTCAGCGCATATTTACCCGTATGATTCTGCGTGAGTTTGATAGAGATCCGATCACAAGTTTAGGAGAGTTTCTGGTGCCTTGGGAATTTCAGCAAGCCATGTTCACCGTGTTCTTAGAAATGACCATAGACGTCCTTAAGATTCGCAACCTGTGCAAGGACTACAGCCAGGGGACGGAGAACGAAGAATCTCATTTTGTCAGTGGATTCTTGATCGAACTGATAATAATAGGGAGTTTTAAGTACCGTTTTCTGGACCGATGAGTCATGCTTCACTAAACGTGGAGTGGTAAATTTTCATAATCAACATATTTGGTCGCATGAAAATCCGCATGCAGTTCGGGAAAGAAATTTTCAGCATGAATTTAGTGTGAACGTGTGGATTGGTATCTACCGTAATCGACTATTTGACCCTACCTTTGCCTGCAAGGTTAAATGCTGCGACCTTCTTGGAATTTTTAAAGGCTGAACATGCAAATATGTGGGATGATGTTATGTTAGATTAAAGAAGATTGGCCTGGTTCCAGCTTGATGGTTGTCCAGCTCATTATTCGAGAATAGTTAGAAACTGGCTGGAGGAAAATTATCCAGAAAGATGGATCGGCCGTGGAGGACCAGTCGCCTGGCCTCCACGATCCCCTGACCTAAATCCATTAGATTTCTTTGTGTGGGGATTTCTAAAAGAAAAAGTGTACCAGACTCCCGTAACCACAAGAGATATGCTAATAGACAGAATCAGGAATGCATGTGATGAAATAAGGCCTTATTTGAATAATGCTATACCACGTTCGATCATTCGTAGATGTGAATTGTGTATTGAACAATTGGGCTTACATTTCGAGCAACTACTTTAGATTTTGTATGTTTGTCCTAACTATCCAATAGCATTTTAGTTGTAAATAATTATTTTAATTTGTTAAAAATAATATTGGAAAATTAAACAAATTAATATTCTGTTTTTTGTGTTTATTTGGAGTTAGGAGTTATTGCTGTGTTTAAAAACACAATCTAAACGATCATCTTAATTACTTGTAATGCCCAAATCGAAAATGTAAAAAAAAATATTATTTTCCCATAAATAATTAAAAATGCATCGAACCTTAAAAATCAAAATATCTCAAAAACGGCTAACTATAACGAAAACTTACAAGAGAGCTTTTTTATGCAGAAAGGTGCGAAGAATCAGTTTTTTTATTCAAAAAGCAAAAAATTGCACTAAGAAAAAATTTTCGGTCATTTTAATACACTACAGGTACAGTAGGGAGCGCTCTCTAGCGGCTACAGTAAAACTATGCCCATGGTTCGTTTTGTCGTACCAAAAAACCCTTGTATACCAATTTTCACTGTTATACATCAAATATTGTTCGAAATATTTAAAAAAAAACTATTTTAAAAAGTAAACTTGTATTTCGAAGCCACGCATTTTTCGACCCATGTTATAGAAACTTTTGCATTAATTTTAAAAGTTCTATCGAATCTTAAAGTTATGCAACAATAAACTGAAACACCCTGTATAATGGATGAATCATTTAGAGATACTTTTGTCAAATTCATTGAAAGGTTAACACTGGTAGTATCTAGTAGTCTTTATAATCAGTCAAAAGGCGCATCTTTGGCATACGCATTTTTGTCATCAAATGTCGGCAGTCACTGCTGTTAACGTGATCAATTTTGAAATGGTAATCGTCAATGAAGCATGCATTTTGAGTGGTATCTGGCAAATAAGTTGATTAATTCGGATGTGTAACACTTCTTAGCTATGTAAACGTAGCCATAAAGAAAAAAGTCCAGAGGTCTACGAAGCCAATTTATGGGTCTAAAATAAAAGTTACGTGCTCATCGTATTATGGTCGCAGATAGGCATGATTTTATAGGCTGTGATGCGAGTAGCACACTGCGCCATCCTGTGGACACCAAATGTTCTGTTTATTATGGACTTGGACTCCAGGTAACAAATAATATGTCATCATGGTTGCGATAACGGATACAAAATACCACTCGAAATGCTCAAATGCATCAATAAAACTGGAATTTCAGGCTGAATACAATGACCTGTACTAACAGCCGACTATTGAAAGCAATAATTTACAAAAACTAAATGTCAAGAATGCTCCTTTGCTTCGGTAATAAAGATAATCCATACCCAAAAAACTTACCGTTACAAAAAGGTCTAGCGACAAAGCAAATATAAATGTCCTATAAACCAGTGGTCTTTGTGACCTTTTTATAAATACGATCAAGTTGCTCTTATATGCTTTTGATGTATGTATCCAACCACTTGATATGCTGCCGTTGATATTTTTTCGCTCTAGAACATAATAAATGTTAAATACTTCCGATCATATTAAAAGTCTTCAACCTATTCTTGAAATTTTCGAACGTCTTCATTATTTTGGATATTACGTAAATCAGAAATTTGGAAAAAGGTGCTAAGCTGAATCATTTGTATTGTATGTGTAAATTCCAGGTCCATTTCTATCACAATAATAGAAGATAGAACTTGCGGTTTGGATACAAGTAGAGAAATAAGATTGATAGATTAAGTGTATATTTTATTGCATCAGATAGGATTACATGGAGTTTTTAGATTTGTGCGATCTTTATCGTTGGTGACGTGTTTTTCTATATCTAAATATATACAGGTTGACTTTGAAGTTGAGTCATTAATTTTCAGATAATGATTGTAGAAGGAAGATAAACCAAAATATGTGTGTAAAAATAAAATAAAAAAGTGTTACCCTTGTTTTATAAAGTATCCTCCCGACAAGTATTTCAGTGCGGACCTGTATTTGATCGTAAGGTCTTAGAGCACCGGCATGCTCTCCCCTGTGAGGACTTAAGTCACCTGATTCACGAGCCCTTTGTACTACATTAACAAAGGTACGAGGGGTTGGTTGCACTCGATTGGGAAACCGATCCGCATAAATCCGTGATGCCGCGGCAGCATTTTGTAAATAAGAATCATGTCCAGTTCAGCATTTTCGTAAACATGTGCCATTTTTTATTTCGTTTGGGCAACGTAACAAACACCACTATTCACTCACGCGTTACCGACTGACACATTGACTGAATACAACTGAATAAAATTGTAGTAAAAACATCGTGATAAGCGTTTCAAATTCTTTCGCTTTTTTGTTTCCGATGCGATGAACCCTTAAGGCGGATTATATCCGTTGTTGCCAAACATGAGCACATAATATTATTATTGAGACAGGGCGGTACTCAAACTTCTAAAGGGCTATAACTTTGTTACTTTAATTTTACCAGAAAAATGTTAAAGGAAAAAAACATTTCTTTTGATCAGATCTACTCACTGTTAAAATAAATGACTCAACTTCGAAGTCACCCTGTATAAATACGAAGGCATTTGACAGGATACATCATGGCCTACTCTTAGCCATGCTCCACTTTTACTTTCATGCTGAATGATAAGCACTCCACGCCATTGAAAGTGACCATTGCTGTTCCTAAGGGCTCTAGTCTGGGTTCGCTAATGTTCATTATTTACACCTCTAATCTATACTTCAGTCTTCACTCTTGTAAAGCTCATTTTTATGCAGATGATAGACAAGTGTACTTATCATTTCCTCCAGCTCAAACATTGCCTGCTGTTGATCTGATAAATAAAGACCTTGACCGTCTCACTAAGGCGTCTCGAAACATATGCTTAGACTTAAATCCGGCTGAGAGTACAGTCATGTTATTCGGGCCGAAGAATTGGTGAGACCATTGTGAACCTCTGGTGAAAATAAACCTCGATAACAATACTTTAGAAATAAGCTCGATAGCGCGTAATTTAGGCTTATACCTTGACAAAAACTTAGGGTTTGGGGATCACGTTAACAAGTGCTCCAGAATGGCGTATTGTAAGTAAAGACGATATATAAATCTTACATGAACCAAAAAATAAAGTCATACTATGCAATTCTCTTGTTCTGTCGCATTTTTAACTTCTGTGTGTCGTCTATGACAAATGGTTTAACTAAATTCACCTCTGATAAAATACAACGCGTGCAAATCTTGTCTGAGATTTATTTTTGGTTTAAGAAAATACGATTTGTATATATTTTGTATTTTCTTTTGTGGGGAATAAACACATTATTATAATTATTCTTATTAAAGGTACACCTCACCTTACTGGTTAATAGGGTTCCAGCCCAGCAAAATGCAAACATTTGAAGGAATACACTAGTCTGGTAGAAAATTATAGTGAAGAACTCCTGGGTGAAAGGCTCCGTCTAAAATACAATATAAGATATACAATAGCTATCAAAAAATTCCACTGGACAACAAATTTTAGTTTTTTAATTGTATCTTGTGGGAAAAGTGCACTTCTTGTTAATTTTGGGCACTGAAATAAAAAAATTAGTTGCGGTTTAGAAAAAAAACTTTATTTTTAAGGACATATTAAAAAAAGTAACAAGATTCATATACTTATAAGAATCACTATATGCGCTGTCTTTTGCTGTTCTTTTATGGATCGTTCTGGAGCATCTCTACCAGAGTCCAACAGTAGTCTGCAAGAATGGAAGGATTCCACTTTCCCTGGTACCTTTTTCCATTGTTGAAATATCCTGATGAAAACGTTCGCCGTGCTCATCACTTACGGCTCCGCAATTGTCAGGAAAAAAGTCCAGGTGTGAGTGTAGGAAATGTATCTTAAGAGACATATTACAGCCCATCTTTGGTACGATGACAGCATATTTTTGACAAGGGTTTTATAGTTGTCAGCTTTTGTATTTCCCAAGAAATTAGTGACCACCAGACGGAAATCATTCCAAGCAGTTTTTTCAATACCTGTTTAAAGTGTTTTCAAACTGTGTATCTTTCAAAATATTCGAATCTGTGGCCCAACAAAAATACCTTCTTTAATCTTGCCTCACTTAGTCTTGGAAATTTCTGACGCAGGTATTGAAAAGCTGACCCATCTCTATCTAATGCCTTGACAAAGTTTTTCATTAGGCCCAACTTGATATGCAGTGGTGGTAATAAAATTTTTTTCGAATCTACTAATGGCATATGCTGTACATTTTTTTGCTTGGCTCTAGGAATTGACGAACAGGCCAGTTTTGTCTGGTGTAATGAAGTGCCTTTGCCCGACTGTCCCATTCACACAAAAAACAGCAAAACTTTGTGTAGCCTAGCTGCAGCCCAGTAAAAGTGCAACAACTTTCAAATCGCAACAAATATGCCATTGGTGCTCATCGTATTTTATGCATGTCAATAGGTACTTCATATTGTCATATGATTCTTCCATGTGAACTGCATACCCTACAGGAAGAGATGGTAAAATATTTCCAATATTCAATAACACTGCCTTTAAACTCAATGTTGAACTGTCTATAAACAATCTCCATTCTTCTGGCTTATAGTTTATATTTAAAGCCGCCAGTGAGCCGTTAATGTTACTGCAGAAAACCAAGATATTCTCCATATTGAAAAATGGTTCTGTCTTTGTGGCGTTTACGAAAACCACATACCGAAACATCGTCTTCTAACAAGTTCCACTGCTGAAGTCTTGATCCAAGTAACTCTGCCTTACATTTTGGAAGTTCTAAATCTCTTACAAGATCATTTAATTCTGACTGTGTTATTTTGTGCGGTTGGTGGCATGACGTGTTCGGCATAAAATCAGGATCTCTTGACGTTGATGGCATATCTTCTTCCTGACGAATCAATTGATCGCCATGATCTTATTCGTTTTCTGATTCGCAAGTGTAGGATTCTAGGGGTTTTGGAATAGGATTTTCGTCACTGTGAGGCACAGGTCTCATCGCAGATGGTATGTTTGGGTAGTTAATAACCGATTTTTTTTTCTTGGACATACCTGTGGCTTGTCCAACACAAGGTACCATGCAAAAGTAACAATCATTAATATGATTTGTAGGCTCTCTCCAAACCATTGGGACAGCAAAGCGCATAGACCGTTTTTTGCCATTTAACCAGCTCCTCAGACTTGAAGCACATGTATTACAGCAGATGTGGGGTGCCCACTGTTTGTCTTGATCACCTAGTTTACAACCGAAATAAAGCTGATATGCCTTTGATATTAGTGGAGTAATAGACCGTCTCTGAGACGCAAAAGTCACATCACCACACACGTAACAAAACTGATCTGGATTGTTTTACACACTTTCGAGACATCTTGCATGAACGCTGTCAGCCAACTGAGGAAAAATGGCTAATATAAAACAATATAATGTACACGTATGTATAACGTAACACAATCATGCCGATTACATCATCTTTCCTTGCCGAATATAAAATATAGCACGTGCATTCTTGTGAATTACAGTATATTAACACGGTGACAGCAGGAACACATATTTATTAATATTGAAAAAATAAGTTCATTCCGGTTTTAGCACATTAAAAATAGTAATATTTGTTGATTTTATTTAGGATATTTTTTGGCTGTTGATCAGTGTCTTATCACAGTAAACAGGGTACTTCAATCAATCATCATTTCCACTCTTTCGGCTAGTGTGTAAAGCACTATCCCAAGATTGTCACAAAAGTATCTGACATCAAACTAAATTCTTTCTTTCCCTTAGCAACAAAAAACTATACAGATATAACAATGAATACAGTTCGCCCAGGATATCAGTGTTGATAGAAAAATGCGGAAAAAATTGGATTGTTATTTGGTTGTTGCCGCTTCCGAATTGCTGTTTGTCTTGGTAGTTTCCGTTTCAAATTATAAACGCATTATAGATTCGGCAAATCGTAACGGGCAACATTTTGAACACTTATTGAAATAAAAAGTGATATTTCCGTGTTTTTTGTTATCTATCTGAACAATTCAGATAAATAACGACTTTTCTAATTTTTTTAAAACGAATCGACCGATTTTGAAGATTCAAACGTCAAAATGAAGGACTCTGAAAGACCTTTCAAACAAGTTATTACTCGATACCCCTCGTCGTTTAAATGTTTAAGGGGATGACCCTGGGGTGTTGGGGGTGAAAGGGGGTCATGTAGTTTTTGATTAAAAGTTGTGCCGCTGACAAATCTTTTGACATGTCTCGGCGTGTTTTCTTTCAATGAGTAGCTTTCGATAAATCCGTGGTGGGAAGTTTTGAAATGAACATCCTGTATGTAAAAAGCAATACAGAAGCTCAGTCCACCATCATAAATATTCAAATATCTTCATCCTCGTTTTCTTCCCACCTTCTACCATTTCTACTTTTTTTCATTTGGTTTTCTAGGTGTTCAGACTAACGAACTGAAGACCTATTGTATACTAAGTGACATATAAATCCGAACACCCAGTTTAAATGGTTTTATTTTAATAAAAGTTGGAGAATGTATTATCTTATGTAAATAGTAAGTGAAAAAATTTTCAGCCTTATCAGTTGGACATTCCGGTTTTTATACTGCTTTTTTTTAATTCACTAACGCTCTAAAAATGAATATTTCAGCCGCAGTAAAGGATCAACGTTGGCGGATTTTGGTTCTTGACATCCTTCACGATCGGTTACGATGCCTAGAGTACGGAGACCTGTACGATTTCGTCAACTTAGTGAGTTTGATAGGGGCCGTATAGAGGGACTTCGGGAAGCTGGACTTTCTTTTCGGGCAATTGCAGTTAGAGTGCAAAGAAGTGTAGACACTGTGGTTAGGTGTTGTCAGGAATGGCTTCGAGAAGGCCATACATAAAGAGCAAGGGGCACTGGACGCCGCCGTAGAACAACAGACCGTAAAGATCGCCGCCTAAGATTATTGGCCTCAAGGGACCGTTTCTCCACTACCAGGTCCATTTGCAAATGAATGGTTTGCAGAACACGGAAGACCTATTGGCATGCGAAGTGTTTTACCGACAAATGAGAAGTTTTGGCTTGTTTCATACCGGCCACACTGGGTCCTCCCTTTAACTCGAGAACACCGACGTAATCGCCTTGAGTGGTGCAGACAACGGTCACTCTGGGATCAGGAATGGAACAGTATTGTCTTAGTGACGAGTCTCGATTTTGTTTAGGCATGCACGATGGTCGTGCTAGGTTAGAAGGCGACGTGGTGAAAGGAGGAATCCACAGTTTTTTGTTGAAAGACATGTTCATCACACTGTTGGAGTTATGGTTTGGGGTGCTATAGCTTATGGTTCCAGGTCACCTTTAATCTTCGTCAGAGGTATAAAGTTCTAGAACCCCATCTTTTACCCTATCTTGATACCCTGGCAGATCCAACTTTCCAACAAGATAATGCCCGACCACATGTTGCAGAGTCACAATAGACTTCTTTCAACATAATGATGTCACATTGTTACCATGGCCACCAAGATCTCCAGACTTATCCCCAATTGAGCTGGTGTGGGATATGATGGGTAGGAGATTGCTCAATTTGCAACGTCTTCCTCAGACTCTAGAAGCACTTCGAGAGGACTTGGTGGTTGCCTGGAATGAGATACCACAGGAGGACATTGACCACCTGATCAGAAACATGCCTAGGCGCGTTGGAGAATGCGTAGCACATCAGGGTGCATCCACACATTATTAAAGGTCAAAGGGCTTTAAAGCAGTGCAATCATTTTGAAATTTTTATCATTTACTTATTATGCTTCATTAAGTACTTATACAAAATTTTATTAAAATAAAACCATTCAAACTGGGTGTTCGGATTTATATGTCACTTAGTATAGTTTAAAGGCAAAGCACCCTTCGTATCCTTGTCGAATTAGATAGACGATCGAATCATTCCTTCCAGAAATTGACATGTGTGACTCATAAATAGGAGGGTACTTACTAGTGAAAATTTGAACATTGTCGTACAAACGTTATGAAGCTACACGAATACTGCTCAAATATATTCCACGAGAACACCTTCTCCAGTTTCCTCACAAATCTGAAATTCAATAGAATCATAATATTTGAACAAGTAACTGAAGTTTTACAGTTACTTAAATATTTCTTGATGATGCTTTATACTAGTTGTCAGGTCCTGAGTCAATTGTTCTGTCTCAAGTGGTATATTTTTTCCTGCCTTTTTCAACTTGATCTTGGACAAATTATCGCAGAGGATATCACACTGCCCACTAGCGAAATACAGCATACCTAACAAGAAAACAAGGTCAATGAGGAATAATAGTATTTATCAAAAATGTTCAATGAATAATCACGCAAAAAGTTTCTATGCTTCCTCAGTAAAACGCACGCAGTTACAAAATACAAGGTGTTTCAGTTTATTGTTACATAACTATAAGATTCGATAGAACTTTTAAAATTAATGCATAAAGTCTATATAAACATGGGTAGAAAAATGCGGGCTTAAGAAATACAGGGTGTTTAATTTACTTTCTATAATAGTTTTTTTTAAATATTTCGAACACTATTTGATGTATAACAGTGAAATTGGTTTTTTGTTACGACAAAACGAACCATGTGCATAGCTTTACTGTAGCCGCTAGAGGACGCTCTCTACTGTACCTGTAGTGTACTAAAATGTTTTCTTAATGCAATTTTTTGCTTTTTGAATAAAAAAACTGATTCTTCGCACATTTCAACATAAAAAGCTCTCTTGTGAATTTTCGTTATAGTTAGCCAATTTTGAGATATTTCGAATTTTTAAGGTTCGATGCATTCTTAATTATTTATGGGAAAATAATATTTTTTTTACATTTCGATTTGGGCATTACAAGTAATTAAGTTGATCGTTTAGATTGTGTTTTTAAACACAGCAATGATTCTTACTCCAAATAAACACAAAAAACAGAATATTAATTTGTTTAATTTTCCATATTATTTTTAACAAATTAAATTAATTATTTACAACTAAAATGCTATTGGATAGTTAGGACAAACATACAAAATCTAAAGTAGTTGCTCGAAATGTAAACCCAATTGTTCAATACACAATTCACATCTACGAATGATCGAACGTGGTATAGCATTATTCATATAAGGCCGTATTTCATCACATGCATTCCTGATTCTGTCTATTAGCATATCTCTTGTGGTTACGGGAGTCTGGTACACTTTTTCTTTTAGAAATCCCCACACAAAGAAATCTAATGGATTTAGGTCAGGGGATCGTGGAGGTCAGGCGACTGGTCCTCCACGGCCGATCCATCTTTCTGGATAATTTTCGTCCAGCCAGTTTCTAACTATTGTCGAATAATGAGCTGGACAACCATCAAGCTGGAACCAGGCCAATCTTCTCAAATCTAACATAACATCATCCCACATATTTGCATGTTCAGCCTTTAAAATTCCAAGAAGGTTTTAACCTGCAGGCAAAAGGTAGGGTCCAAATAGTCGATTACGGTAGATACCAATCCACACGTTCACACTAAATTCATGCTGAAAATTTCTTTCCCGAACTGCATGCGGATTTTCCTGCGACCAAATATGTTGATTATGAAAATTTACCACTCCACTTCTAGTGAAGCATGACTCATCGGTCCCATAAAACGTTACTCAAAAACTCCCTATTATTATCAGTTCTATCAAGAATCCACTGACAAATGTGATTCTTCGTTCTCCGTCCCTGGCTGTAGTCCTTGCACAGGTTGTAAATGGTAAGGACGTCTATGGTCATTTCCTAAGAACACGGTGAACATGGCTTGCTGAAATTCCCAAGGCACCAGAAACTCTCCTAACACTTGTGGTCGGATCTCTATCAAACTCACGCAGAATCATACGCGTAAATCTGCGCTGACGAACATTTATGTTTTGATCCTTTGGAGATTTCCAAAACCATTTTCAATTATTTGGCGATGCACTCTTACAAATACAGAGCGAGTTGGATGTCGTCTGTTTGGAAATCTTCGTGCGTATTCTCTGGCTGCTTCTGATGCGTTTCCATTTACAACGCCATACACAAAATGAATATCCGCTAACTCTTGATTGGAGAATAAAAATGGCATTTTTATAAAACTTGCAAAAAAACAGGTAAAAGAAACTAAATTTCGTGCATTCACAATTGCAAAAAAACGTTTCAGGTTTCAACAGACAACAAAACTAACTGTCCACTAATTGACGTTTAACCTTACTCTGCTTTCAATTTCAAAAATATTTGCAGCCACAGCCTACCTCTAAAAATTATCGAGATACTGACTTTTTAACGTATTTTATCATAAATAATTAAAAATGCATCGAACCTTAAAAATCGAAATATCTCGAAACGGCTAACTATAACGAAAATTCACAGGAGAGCTTTTTTATGTTGAAAAGTGCGAAGAATCAGTTTTTTGATTCGAAAAGCAAAAAGTTGCACTAAGAAAAAATTTTTGATCATTTTAATACACTACAGGTACAGTAGAGAGCGCCCTCTAGCGGCTACGATAAACTATGCCCATGGGTCGTTTTGTCGTACCAAAAAACCCTTGTATACCAATTTTCAC
Source organism: Acanthoscelides obtectus (assembly GCA_963669975.1). Taxonomy (NCBI): domain Eukaryota; kingdom Metazoa; phylum Arthropoda; class Insecta; order Coleoptera; family Chrysomelidae; genus Acanthoscelides; species Acanthoscelides obtectus. Next base: position 16,812,009 of record CAVLJG010000007.1, on the reverse strand, counting down.
TTTTATACATCAAATATTGTTCGAAATATTTAAAAAAATCTATTTTAGAAAGTAAATTTAAACACCCTGTGTTTCGGAAGCCACGCATTTTTCGAACCATGTTTATATAGACTTGCATTAATTTTAAAAGTTCTATCGAATCCTAAAGCTATGCAATAATAAACTGAAACACCCTGTATAACACTGACCGGTGCCAAAAGATTGATATTGTTTAAAACATTTAGAGTGAGAGACACCTGGAATTGTTTCCATGGTATAATTTGTATAACATGTATTGTTAAGCCTTCGTGTTTTAAGATTGAAACTTCAACAGTTTTAATAAAAAAATGTTATAGAAATATTTGGAGTTATACAGGGTGTTTGGTGCATCGTTTGCCAAATTGAAATGGCGTCTTTTTCTATCACCCCAGGTCCCTCAAACAGTTTTTAGCCCAACGGCATGAATTATGTAGATTTTTTCATTTTTTTTTTAGTAAAGACTCCAAAATGTAATACACAAAGTGAATAAAAAAAATAAAGAGTATGTCCACCTAATGATTAATTTATCCTAATGGGTGATGTAGCAATCTTATAAAATCAACATTACTTGTCAGGAGCATGTAGTTTTTTATTTATAAGCTCACAAAGGGTTACAGAGAAGAACAAAAAAATTAAGTCACAATTTTGAATTTCTGTAAAGAAATACTAGAAGCGTTCACGTTCTTAGAATTCTTTCAAAAAACTATTCTACCTTATCCCGATTCTAACGGTATGCCACAAGTCACACAAAAGTTGAAATAAATTCTTGAATTTGCAAATTTTGTGTACAGGATCAAATTTTTTCGGTCGGATAATAACAATGAATTTTGTTTCTGTTGTGTAATTTACACGTACAACGTAACTCCTCCCTCGTACACAGCGGAGCAGTGTCATCTGTCTCTCTCTTTTTCTAGTTGTGCGGCTAACCGACACGGACGACGTGGGTCCATTTTCCATCGAGGTTCGTGCCTGCTGGCTGCCTAACGCTTTTGATACTTCTACGTAGTGCCGCGACCTGTGACTGTTGTTGTTTGTCAGTTTTCGTTGAGTTCTGTTTTGATGATGGCTGCATTCACAAATGAAGAGTATGCAGACATGTTGTTGGTGTACGGACAAGCCAACTGTGTTGCACGAGCAGTGCAAAGAATGTACGAAGAGCGTTATAGTAGCAGGCGTGTACCTACTCGCCACACATTCCAAAACACGTATCGACGCTTACGAGAAACCGGTACTGTGAGAAATAATGTACCAAGAGGTATCGTAGTGCGACACAATGTTGAGGAAGATTCTACTCAAAGCATCCGAAATGTAGCTTCAGCACTGGGAATTTCAATTTGGAAAGTGCGGAAAGTACTTCGCCAGAATAATAAACAAGCCTTCCACTACACCTCTGTACAAGGTACGTAATTTTTTTATCACACTTACAACTGTCTGCAATGGAAACTTCTTATCGCTGTTATTTAGCATGTAGCGGCGGCAAACTAATGTTACCCGTATGTTTTTGATTGCAGGTCTTGAAAACAACCGAGTCCGGTTTTGTCGTTTCTTGCTGCACACAGACGTGCACGATCCGGACTTTGTGACAAGTATTCTGTGGACGGATGAGTCCAAATTCACCAACGCTACTAAATTTGCACAATCTGCACCATCGGGCTCAAAAGATCAGAACCCAAGAGTGAAGAGGCCAAGCTCTTTTCAGAGAAGATTCAGTGTGAATGTTTGGTCAGGAGTAATTGGCAATCATGTGATTGGGCCACGTTATTTTCCAGATCGTCTTAACGGAGATAATTATCTACATTTTCTGCAAAATAAGTTGCCCGATTTGGTGAATGAGGTGCCAATTTTCAATGGCGGCAGAATGAATTGTGTTCCAACATGATGCTGTCTTGCACACTCTAGGCTAATTGTGCGGGAACATCTAAATGATGTTTTTCCGAATGCGTGGATTGGACGAGACGGTCCTATTCCATGGCTGCACGCTCCCCAGACCTAACTGCATTGGATTTTTACATCTGGGGACGTGCAAAGCCTCGTCTACGCGACAGAAGTTGGAACAAGCGAGGAGTTGATCCGAAGAATAGAATAGTTTGGTACGATTCGCCAAAAAATTCGCCACGTACGAGAACAGTCGAGATAAGACAAAGGTGTCGTGCGTGCATACGCATACAATTCTAACAAGATTTGTGAAAGAGAAAAAATAATAAGTTAGTTAAACTTTTTTGTGACTTGTGGCATACCATTAGAATCGGGATAACCTAGAGTATTTTATAAAAGAATTCCAAGAACGTGAACGCTTTCAGTTTTTTTTTTACAGAAATTCAAATTGAGACTTATATTTTTTTGTCCTTTTTTGTAACGCTTTGTGAGTTTATGAAGAAAAAACTACATGCTGCTGGCAAGTAATGTTGATTTTGTAAGATTGGTACAACATCAAACATTAAGATAAATTAATCATTAGGTGGACATACTCTTTTTTTATTTCACTTTGTGTATTACGTTTGGAGTTTTCACTAAAAAAAAATTAAAAAATCTACATAATTAATTCCGTTGCGCTAAAAACTGTTTGAGGGACCTGGAGTGATAGAAAAACACCTACTATGTCCGCCATTTCAATTTGGCAAACGATGCACCAAACACCCTGTATTTCAGTCTAGAAACATTTCGCATTAGATACTAGTTTTCACTAACTAGATGCAGTGACGTTGATTGGCCCTCAGGGGCCTTATACCAAAATTTGTTATGGAGGGGGGGGGGGGCATCCAACTGTGGCGAATCCCAAATGATGAGTAAAATTTGAGGCATAGCATTTTACAAAAAACATGAACGCTAGCATTGAGTAACATAAATTATCACATTTGCACTTACATGGGCACCCGTAGGAAGTTTTCTCAATCAGAGGGTGTGGATTAAGGGATAACTTTCTGTAAAGGTGTACCCACTCTCAAAAGTTTTCAAGCGACGAGAGGTGGCAGAGTTAAAGCGTGAATGCAAAAATTTTGAGCAATCCAGCTAAATTTTTGTTTAGCGATGTCTACAGCACTTAATCCACGTGAGGTCGTAGTAGGTAATGCCTAGGGTGTACAAAGCATGTTGCAAGTGATACCTCTTGCAGTTATTACAAAATGAAGATCGATAATTTGAAAATGCAGATTGCTTATGAATAATTGCACAAAAACATAACCATTTTGTTGTTGGGCACATGAATGTAAGATCTCTGTTTGCTGGCTTTGATTCCTTTGTAGATTTGTTGACTACTGATAACTATGATATTATGGGTATCTCCGAAACATGGATTAATAATGATTTTACAGCAGATATAGTAAATATTCCTGAGTACACTTTTTCCATACTGATCGAGTAGGACGTGGAGGAAGAGTTGGTGTTTATTTAAGGGATTCACTGAGAGGTAAGCTGGTATTGCAAGATTTTTTATGTCCAGATGGTATGGAGCAGGTTTGTGCTGAAATAGTGTTGAATAATCTAAAAATTTTGGTTTGTGTTATCTACAGAGCTCCTTCGAGCAAATTATCAAGTTTTATTGATCATATAGACAACTTTCTCTCATTTGTGTCTCCTCAGTATAATAATATATGCTTGCTGGGTGATATAAACGTTGATCAACTTACTGACCAATCTTTTCTAGATTGCATTACGTGCTACGATATGGTATCTCACATCACCCAACCAACTAGGATAACTTTAACCACGGCAACCTCCATAGATGTCATTTATACGACAAATAACTTAGCTGAATCATTAATTTCAACTAGCTCTGCACCTGTTCCGAATTTGTCAGATCATAATGTAGTCAGATGTGACTTCAACATCACACGACCTAAGAATCTTCAAAAGACTGTCAAATATAGAGACTTTAAACATTTTTGTAAAGATCAGTTTTTGGTGGATTTCTATAAAATCCCATGGGATGATATATATTACATCAGTAACTTAGAGGATAAAGCTACGTTTTTTTCTAATCATATTTTGGATTTGTTTGATGTCCATGCTCCTGTTGTTTCAGCACGTATTACTAAACCTTATGCTCCATGGCTCACAGGTGGCATAAAATTTTTGATCTCTGAGAGAGATAAAGCCTTCAAAAAGTATCAGATTTTAAAAAGTCCAGCTAGTCTCGAATATTACCAGAAATTAAGAAATGATGTCATTTCCGCTATTAGGCGGGAGAAAGCAGCATATCTAAGCTTCAATGAACAACTGAATAGTAACAAGTATCTCTGGAAAGCTGTACATTCATTGAAACTCAAAACTAATGTAGATAGATCTTTACTTACGCAGTTGAAAAATGCCGATGAAGTAAACAATTATTTTTCTTCCGTTTTCACGCCTTCGGGCTATTGCAAGGATCTAGTTGATAAATTTAATAGTACCAAAATTAATGAAAGTGCTATATTTGAATTTAGTTTTGCTACCCCACAAAATGTGCTAGACATTATTCTGTCCATAAAATCTAATGCAGCAGGTTCGGATGGTATAACAGTCTCAATGCTTAAGCATTGCTTGCCTCGAGTACTTCTACCATTGACGCATCTATTGAACTGTTGCCTGGAGGCTGGGTATTCCCTGATGCTTGGAAACTATCTCTTGTCAAGCCCTAGCCTAAATGTAAAAATCCAAAATGTCTCTCAGACTTAAGACCTATAACTTTGATTCCTGTTATATCGAAGATATTGGAGAAATTGATTAAACATCAGGTTTATCATTACTTCTCTAATAATGATTTCTTTCCCAAGTGTCAATCTGGTTTCCGCAGTGGTTTTAGTACAACTACAGCTTTAGCAAGGGTTTTAGATGACATCATTGCTTCGCTTGATAAGGGAGATGCTTCAGCACTTGTATCATTAGATTATTCTAAGGCGTTCAATAAAATAGATCATGAGCTTTTATGTGCTAAATTGAAGTTTTTTGGTTTTTCAGACATATCTCTAATGTTTTTTATAACATATCTTTCAAATCGTAAACAAGTAGTAGAGATAGACAACACTATATCTAGTCCGATTGATATAACAGCAGGTGTCCCTCAGGGTTCAGTTTTAGGTCCCTTGTTGTACTTAATTCATACTATAGACTTGGGTAGCTCTGTGAAAAACTCTTCTGTGATGTGCTATGCCGATGATACACAGATATATAAAAGCTTTAATAGTAACACTTTACATACTTCAATCAATGAGCTTAATGATGATTTGGAGGCAATAGTAGGATACTCAAATGGTAACAATCTTAAGCTCAATAAGGATAAGTGCTCAGTGATGCTTTTTTGTCCTGCTGTCAAACGTAACACTATATTGAATTCTCTTGATGTAAAAATCGACAAGGAGCGTCTAGCTGTCGTAAATACTACAAAAAATTTAGGGTTGATTATTGATTATACTTTACGGTTTACGGAGCATGTTTCGTCTATCTGAAAAAAATGTTATTCAACTTTGAAGTGTTTTTATGTCAATCGCTCTATTTTGAATTTTAAGTTATAAAAAGTTATGTGAGGCTATTATATTTCCAAGCTTATTTTACTGTAGCACTGTGTTCTATAATTGTCTTGATTCTATCACAAAAGCAAGACTCCAAAAACTCCAAAATACTTGTTGCCGATTTGTATTTAATCTCAAGAAGTATGATCATGTTTCCTTAAAGAGATTTCAGCTTGGTTGGATGTGTATAGAAAATGCTTGCAAGTACCATATAGCAGTGTTTACACATAAGATCATATCTTCTCGATCCCCCTTGTATCTTTATGAGAAATTTGTTTTCAGACGAAATAATTCAGACATTGATTTCAGACACAAAAAAAGACTAGAGATCCCTATGTATAAAACAACTTTATTTCGTAGTTCATACACTTACAATGCTATCCTGATTTATAACGAATTAGATGACAATATAAAGGATTGGTCAGTAAACAGATTTCGTAAGCATGTGAAACAGATTTATTTGTCATTGTAATAATTGTGGAAAAGTTAGTTTTTAATTCTTACATTTTATTTTATTTTTACGTAATATATATTTTTTTTATATTTATTTACTCATATTGTTTGTTATATTTGTACATTGAGTAAATAAATATTATTATTATTATTATTATTATATATTATGTATGTCAGGAAGATATCAAGCTCATTGTTTTTGAAGCGTCTTTTGCTGATTGTCAAAGTTTCCTTTGGTTAAGTATTTCAATTTATTATTTGGGTAGGTTAAGTAGAGTAGCCCAAGAGCTAGACTTCGCCTACGTAGAGGTCACATATGTTGTAGTTTATATAATGTGCCTAATAAAGGCATTTTATTATTATTATTATTATTTTATTATTATTAAGTACTTAATGGCTTGAATGGCAGATCGTCCTGAAAGTTTGTTTTCGTATGCCTTAAAACTTTCTGAACATTTTATCGGTTTTTAAAAACATTTTGTTTCTTTAGCAAAAAGCATATATTGATTCGAGGAATTTTAAAAAATGCATACCATTATCAATAATCAAAGTTGTCTCATAGAAGTCCTGAAACATTTTAATTTGATTTCGAAAAGCTTCTCTCAGTTATTATCTAAAGGGTTATAAAGATATGGAAGCATGAGCTACCTACTATCTCCTAGCCGTTCAACGCTTGAGAATTTTCAATTCATCGTACGACCTAAAAGCTTGCGTGAGATTGCGAAAAACTTTTACGCATTTCTTTTCGTACGTAAAAGGGTCTCTGAAAGCTGGGGCCCCGTATCACTTATACGGACGCATCTACGCCTCTGCTTAAATGATAATGTCAGGACTGGAAATTTCAGAAATATCAAGATCTATAAATATTTAATAATTTTCTGTATTTTCTATTACACGTACCTGTTATAAATGTGTCGACATTATAGGTATGCAATACTAGACGAAAAGTACGCATGTTTGATACAAATACATAATTCGTATACGGGTGAGGTGTAGATATCAAACGGATAACAATCAACTAGCGGCAAAACTTTTGATCCATTCAAAAATCTGTCGATTACCGGATTTGCAAGCTGCATTACCACAAGGTTATACAGACGGTCGTGTAGACCCAGTAGATCCTTTTCCATGTATTCATTATCTATTAGACAGAATTATAATAATAAGACGATGAGAGCGGATCTTATCTCTATTGATTCTAAATCATTGGCGATTTCTCAAAATCTCTCAGATCATAATTTAATTTACTCAGCCTTTCGAAAGACAAAAATAAATAAATCACAAAATACTATTAAATATACAATAATATAGATAGAGAATCCTTCTTAAATGAAGGGTTTCTGTTTGTGTGGGAGGATATTTACTATATAATCGAAATCGACCAAAAAATAGAAGTCTTTAATAAAAATATAGTAACTGTTCTGAATAAACATGCTCCGATAAAAACAAACGAATAACCGAAAAACCTTATGTACCCTGGATAACTCAAAATATAAGAAAATTAATCAGACTAAGAGATAAAGCTCATAAAAGATTTCAAAAATCGAAATCATCGGCTCATTTTGAATATTATAAACAGCTAAGGAACTATACAAAGCATGCAATTATCCGAGAAAAAAATACATTCTTTAACTTACTCTCAACAAAGAAAGGTAAGGAATTTTGGGACACTACCAAAAAGCTCAACATAATATGCAAGAAAACTCACTCAACTAAACCCGAACACTTTCAAAATGTGAACGACATACACAATTACTTCCAACAGACCGACAATTTACCAGACACTACTTCCCAAGAATTAATCAATTTTTACAAAAACAATGTAAACATTAACGATTCTCTTAGCTTCCAACTGTTAGACAGGGCCAGTCTAATCAAAATTGTAACTAATATCTCATCAAATGCCATTGGAGAGGGTGGTTTCTCTATGAGAGACCTAAAGTTATGTATCCCATTTTGTACGAATGCCTTGCTGAATATAATCAACACATGTATTTTGGGGGAATTATTTCCAGAAATATGGAAGAAAGCTATTGTTTTAAACCCTTACCAAAATAGCAGAACCCAAAGAATTTACAGACTTGAGGTCTATTAGCATATTACCAGCTACATCCAAAATATTAGAAAAGCATATTTATAATCAAATTAGATTTTTTTTGTGACACAAACGATGTCATACCCGATAGTCAATCCGGTTTTAGGAAAAACTTTAGCACAAATACATCATTAATTAATATCTTGGATGATATCAGACATCATCAAGAACAAAAACAAAGTACGTGCATGGTTCTTCTCGATTTTAATAAAACGTTCGACACTTTGAATCATGAAATGTTACTAGCCAAGTTACATTACCAGGGGTTTTCGCAGAGCTCCGTAAATCTAATAAAAACATACTTAAGCAACCGTTCAAACTGTGTTATGTTAGCAAATGATTCCGCTATTTACAAAACCGATTTTAAACCTATAAAACGAGGAGTTTCTCAAGGTTCAATTTTATCTCCTTTGCTATTTTGAATCTACATATCTGACATGGTCAAATCGGTAAAATTCGCAAAGATAAAAAATATCCATATTGCACAACAACAACTAAATTCGGATCTCCAAAGTATTGAAAGATTTGCAAAGCAACACAATCTTAAACTAAACCCTTCAGAATCGCAAGTAATGGTTATGA